>SNQJ01S0184979.1:0-18790 GCA_010110895.2 Picea sitchensis
CATGTCATCTGTCCATCACATCATAATCAAATATAATAGGTCTAACATCAAAAAGGGTCTTGATTACTTGCGAGCAAGTGTCCTCAAATAATAAGTGTTCTCAGTGCACCAGAGCGGGATGTTACAGTTCGTCATTTGTTGGTTGTTGTTGTTTGGCTCAATTTTATGAGTTTGGGGCCTTGAGGCTGCAGTTGGGCCTATTCGTGCTTTCTCGCTGGTTTAGTGCTTGTTGTTTTCTTTTGTTTGCTTCGACTTTGCAGGGTTGGGGTCCTACGCTGACAATTGGAGCTGTTTTTTTTTTGGGGGAGAGGGGTCACTTTGTGATGTTCAAAGATTTCACCTGTGAGTGGACCCGTGATTGTATTATTTTTTGTGTCTAGCGAAGTCAATATCTATTGCCTGTTCTGTGCGTGCCTTCTCCATGCGCGCCTGTTCTGTTGTAAAAATTTTCTGATACTTTAGTGTTGACATGATAGAAAATAGTGGCATAAGAAATAACTGGACAACTACATGTGCAATTGCAATATCCATTGTTTTTTTTAATAAAACATGTGCAAATGACACTTATTAACCATATATGGTGGAATGTGCCCATATCACAATACATGTTCTTTATCCTCTACATAGACTAGTGTGACCACGATACAATTTGTCTTGTACTTGAGATACGATATGTACACCAAAGATACTGCAAAATTATATTTCCATGTCTGGAAGCTTATCTGAATACTTTGCCACAAAAAACCAAAATCATTTAGCTATGGCAATGCAATTTCTTAATATTTTGTGGCTTGTAATATATTTTGGGCAAGGAAAAACTTTATATATTTAAAATCATGGATGGAGAAAAACAAAGGTTCATGTTTCTAACTATCTTTTATTCTATTCGTTGATTCTCATTTACTATATGTACATATTACTTTTTCTCCGATGCATACTAGCTTCCATTCATGTTCATTGTATTTTGTGCGTTCCCGCATTCAAACAAAAAAAATAGTTGGAGAAAACGACGGAGTCTTGACTGCAGCAGTGGAAGAGAAGATACAAAGGTACATGCTTGTGATGTTATTTCATATTCTGTTGTTTTGTATTTCATTTATTGTCTATATATGTATTCACCTAGTTTATTGTATGTAGATATTGTGTACCTTACTACATAATAACTTATCTTCATTTCATGTCTTCCTGCATACTAACTTCTTTCATGTCCATTGTATTTTTCCTTCATTGCTACATTTAAACAAACAAAGTGGCTGGAGAGGACAATGGACTCTTTGGGGCAAATGTAGACAAGAAGTTATAGAGGTGCATACCTGTACTCTTTTTTCATATTCTAGTGTTTAGTATTTCATTTATTGTTTGTGTATTTGTTCTACTTGTTCTACTGTTTTGCACCTTTTTTACTATATGTATATACTACGTATCTTTCTGCTTATTCTCATGTGAATCATATTCTCTTTGTTGCTACATTGAAATAAATAGAACTATATTTCTTTCTTTTACATGTCTTTCTTCATACTAACTTTCCTTCATGTCCACTGTATATTCGGCGTTTCTACCTTGGAAGAAACAAACTGGTTGGACAGGAAGATGAATTCTTGTATGCAACAACAGAGGGGTCTGTGGTACAATCTTTGAAAAGGTATACCAACTGTGCTAGTAAATTAAATATACAAAATAGGTGGGGGTATATAATATTGGACTAGAAAACGATGATTTGGAAACAATGAGCCTTTGTGCCCTCCCCATTTATACTTTTTCCATTTTTTATTATCCCTTTTGCTTTCTAATTTCTCTGCTTAGTCGTCTTTCTGAAAATTCCTTGGTGCGCGGGTTGGCAAACTCATGGGTTCACATTTATGGTCATGCTTCTACCTTATTCCATACTTACCCACTTTGTCGATTGTGGGTGTCAGGCTGGAGGTTTCAAGGTTGTGCCTTTGGCTTCCGAGGTTCCGCGATATACATATTGGTCACCGTGCCCTGCCATCACACCCTATTTACTGTTATACATTTTTTCAGTCAAAAAATCTGAGGCATACAATTTGACCCTCGGGTCCTCATGTTTCTAGATTATCCCTTGACACCCTATTTCCTATTTCATCTCCTTCGGCCTTACATGTGACATTAAGAAAAATTATGGACAATAAACAATGCATATGATTGTTTAGTCCTTCTGATGTTCATCTACACATGCTTGCATCGGAAAACGTTGGACTAGTGACATGGCCATGAGTAGTCAGTCATCCCAAACATCAGTAGACCAACAAGCCCAAAGGTAAAGATGCATACATTTTGTTCCTAGTATGTTTACCAAACAAATATCAACAACACATACTTTGCAATTCACAAGAAGTATCAACAAGTACAAGCGAGACGTTGAACATACCGCAAGTTCTGCAGACCAAGAGATCTGGTTGCAAAACTCTAGCTCCATAGTTCATCCAAGTTGTACGTCTACTTGTACATTTATGCCAGGAAAAAAATGAAAAAAATAAAATAATGCATACTACCATTCACATTACTTTTCCTGTTCGAAAATTGTCACCAGGTCTAAACTTGTGACACCCAAAATATTATCAATAAAGGGCTTGAACAGGTGCCGAACTGGACAAGTTTCCATCGGGGACATAATGGTCATCTATAGCACCTACTTGGATAAGGAAAACAAAACTAGATCCATTATGTTTTCTGGCATGACAGACAAGGAGGCCTTGATGACATTTACACCGACTATATCTACACAACTTGTCCAGAAACATGCAGAAAAGATATTGTCGGGTAATGGGATATCCATTACAAATTTTAATATATTTCCCAAAACAATATATGACCGTGTTAATTGTGATTGGATTATTTCTCTCAATGAAACAAGTATTGTGGAAAAAATTCCCGTTATTTTTTCAAAATATTGTTTCGTCCCGGACGCAACTATCAGCCAACTTGCATAGAGCAACGCCATTTACCCAATCAGAACCATTGGCGCAACTATCACAATGGCGAGAAAACTTGGCTCGCAACACATTCTCCATATAAAATATGGAGAGTCAAATAGGGACAAGGCAATGGTATCGTTCTCCATATCCAGTTTTTGTCCTTTACTTTCGCATGTCCATGTATCTCGGTTAAGTTACAGAAATATTGCATTGTTCCATGTTGCAGCTGCAATTGTTCGATACCTACTCAAATTTGTTTTCGTCAATGGAACAACAATTGCATAAAGGGCAATTTCCACTTATGCTCTTCAAAAATATAACAAAGAAAATTGATGTTAAAGAAAGGATCTTTCACACAACCCAAGCAACATTTGTAACATAATTGTGAGCAGACATAGTACAAGATCTCAAGAAACTAACTAGCTCTACAACTGTTGTCTGTATACATCTATAGATTCATCCTCACTTTGCTCATACAAATAGCCTCACCAAAATTTTGCGGTTTTTTATTTATTTTATTTTATTTGGGTGCATTTGTATATTATATTGTTCAATATATTGACTACTATGCTCACGTTTCCAGGTTGAAGGTGTTTTGGTTGCAGAAAATGCATACTCGAACCCCTTTGAGCATGTATGTGTGAAATTCAACTCTCCTACTTCTTCTTTGATAAGTGATGATACGATTTATTGTCTGCGATGTAGTGAAAAATTTCCATACATATATGGGCATTGCCTCAATGTTGTCATCCAAACCGTGGGCAACACAATTGTGCATTGTACACTTAGACAACCTTTGTTACAAGATGTGCTTCCTGGGTTAGAAGAATTTTCATATGAAGCATACCTACAAAAAAAGGCAAACAATGTCTACATGTTGTGCGACTTTTGTATACATAGCAAATTTACCTTAAATGAGGACAATGCAATATTGCATATCAGCTAAAAAAAAAAATATCAAGCTTTGGGAGGAAACAAAAATATCTCATGGTACCTAAATGAATTTTCGTCGGACTGGAGTTCTTGAGAGTTTACATCTACAGCTGTAAAATTCTCTTTCCAGAGATTTTGTCTCTTCTTGTGTACTTGAAACAACAAGGAGAATCTAATTACAAATGCAATCCATGTTGTTATTTTTATGTTGTTTTGCATCTCCTTGTAAGAATTTTGCATATTTGTTTGAGTGTGCGAATAAAAAAAAATGGTGGTCGGTTGTGGCTTTGATGGAGGGGACTACACGTTTTTTTTTGGTGCCCAAGTTGGAATTTTTTTTTCCAACTATATAGCCATGGAATGATTTCTGAATTTTGTTTTGGGTGCCCGAATAAAATAAAAAAATGTCTCCAACTATACATTTATGGTATGGCATCTACATTTTTTTTCCCGATGCCCTAATTGAAAAAAAAGGACTCAACATGGATTGAAACATGAGCTTGATATTTTCAGATCTCATTATAGAGATTGCATGTGCATAATATTGTTCAGCCCATAAATGGGAAGAATGAGAGAAAACCCCATAAAAAGTATCCAACTGTAAATAACTCGGGCCCATCCTTTGAACCGTCGAAATAACCTTCTCATCTAGGTAGAATCATCAGGGATTTCCAATAATATTGGAAATTTGGCATTCTTAAAACTGGTAGTGATAGACCATTGCACTATCAGAAGACAATGTCCATAGTGATCTTTCTTAATGGTAAAATAGTAATCGGAAACTTTATTGTTCCCCATTTTAAGGTTTGGTTATAGCTAGCGTACAGTGGCGAAGCTCTGCTGGTTTTGTGTTGTCTTGTGCTTGGAATAATTTTGTTCATATCCCATGGCCCCGATTATTTTCTCATGGGAACATATACCAGATGTAAGAGAAAACCAATGCCATGATGTGTTTTTTTTATATATCAAATTGTTTGATGCAAAGGTCGATGCATGCTGCTCTATGGAACCTTGTGGGATCTTGCTTAAGGCATTTTTTGTTCATGCATTGTCTTCTACCTCAACTTTCAATACATTTGGTGTTTACTTGGTTCTTGGTTGTATGCATTTTTATGGAAAATTAATAATACATTCAGGATCTTCGCAGTTTTTCTATAATCTTAAAGACTATAAAGGACATGTTTTTCCTTTTAATATAAGCTCTATGACGCAAATGTGGTATGTGGCTCGTTTTAGCACTTTTCCTTGATCAATGAACTTAGCAAAATTAATCTCTTGGAATAATTTGAAATAAAATAATATATATTATGTGAATTCCAATGGAACTATCATATCAATGAGGGGACATTAAAATTCAAATTCTTCATTGTTATACTTGCGGTGAAGCTGATAGTACAATAACTTTACTTAGACATCCCAAAATTGATTTTCTTGTAGTTTTTTGAGGCTTCACTTATACAAGCAAATCCTGGAAACTATAATCATGACTCACTGTATCTATTCCTTGATTGAAGAGCATGTTCACATGTTTAATGCACTTCATAGTCACTGTTAAAACCATCAATGGGGGTTTCTTACACCAATTTCCGCTTTCGAAAATTTCCATCCCCTTTATTTTTTCCCTCTGCTTTCCCTCTGTGTTTACTTACTCATTTTTCAGAAAATGTCTAGGTGAGGGAGTTGGTGGATTCACGTCTTCAGATTTCCATTGTTACTTTTATATCACCAGCCCGACCGACCACTTCCCCGTTTCATATTGAACAAAAAATTTTAATCGCGGGTTCCCGGATAGGTAGGTTCAACATTGCATTTCCATTGTTCCATTGGCTGCAAACAACACATGGACTTCCGTGATCTAAAAATTAGCTAAAAATAATTTCTTCACCTCGTTTGATTTCACTTTTTTTTTACTTGGTACATTTTTTGAATGTGTCCTTTATCCGAATGTCTCCTGCTTTTATATAGAACACCCAGTGGGAGTTGGTGGATTCACGTCTTCATATTTCCATTGTTACTTTTATATCACCAGCCCGACCGAACACTTCCATGTTTCATATTGAACAAACATTTTGACTCACGGGTTCCTGGATAGGCAGGTTCAACATTGCGTTTCCATTGTTCCACCACTTGAAAACAACACCCGAACTTCTGCAATCTACAAATTAGCAAACAAATTCCCCTTTATTTTGTTTTCTTTCACTTTATTTTTACTTGGTCCTTTTTTCAAATGTCTCCTGCTTTTATATACAACACCTGAAGTTCTGTAATATACAAATTGCTTGCTCAACATTGTGCTTCCACTATTGCCCTACATACAAACAACACCCGAAATTCCATGATATACAAATTGATGGACGAAATATGTCATTGTGACATACAATTTGACCAATGCCCCCTCACGTCTCCTGGGTATATCTTGTGACCCTTTTTTTGAAACTCGTTCGATTGCTTTCCATACTTGGGAATTTCTTAGAATCTGTTTCGTGGGTTGGCAGGTGGACAAAATGTGTAATGCTTAGTTGCTCTTCGCCATCCCCGCTAGATATGTACTTGTTGGCATAGGGGGAAACCCAGGGTTTAGCGCTACAACAAAGCACCAACAAAACCCTAACTACCGACCCTTTCGACAACACCTGTGAAGCAGATGAAGTCTCACCCGAGGTAGAGGCAGGGGTGGTTGTAGGACTCTAGTGTCTACAACCTTATCTGGGACACAGATTTGTGATTGTAACACCTTAAAAAAGCACTTAGCAATTATGATTCATCAATATTTGATCTTATCTTAAAGCAAAACTAAACCCTAACAAAATATCTATGTTGTATTCACATAGATTCAATGGATTCAATCACTAAGCATATCAACAGAGATCAGATCTAGCATTCATTCACATTATTCAGCACTAAGCTATCATATGAGATTCATATATCATCTAACAATGCACTAAGCATTGAATCACATAAACCAAAGAGAAACCGAGAAGCATAAAGCATTCACAACACAGGATGTACGTGGTTCACCCCCGCCCTGGGGCTACGTACACCAACTCTTCATGTTTTTTATTAGCTTGTTTCAATCTTCTTACATGCACAAAGCCTCAAAATCAACTCCACAGAGGACAAGAGATCTGCACACCTCGCTAGATCCTCCTTCCTCTAGTAGATCTAGGCATAGAGCCTTCCACAGTCTGCGCACAAAGCATTACAGACAACTTGCACTTAGCTCTGCAAGTCTCAACATACAACACGCACCAAGCCTCTTACAATAATTTTCACTTAGCACAACTTGTAATTGACTCGTCACTACTTCTTACATTGCCTATAATTCTATTTATACATTACAAAATAGGCCTAAGCATGGGTAAACCCATGGGCCGACATCCCCATACCCATTACATAAGCCCAAAACCCAAAAATACCTAATAAGGGGCCGAGATCTTGCGATCTCCGCTTCGACTTGCACTCGGCCTTCAACAGCCTGTCGAAGTCCCAAAAGTAGGTCAAACGTGACCAAGGATCCTCAAAACTTGGTCAAGGACCAACAGGCCCCCAACACTCACCCGTGACTCGTCTCGAGTCACTCTGCTCTGGGTAATTTTTCCTGAAAATCCTCGATCTTGGCTCGAGTTGCTTTGACATGTTGTTGTGCCATGGCCTCTTGCTCAATTAACTCTTGTATTACTGCTTCATTAATAGGTCTCTCTAAGCATTGTTCAACTACAGTGACAACTTGGTCTAGTTCTGCTCCTCACCCTTCGATCTCTGTGAACAGTTGGCACACCTCATCCTATATTGGTTGAAGCCTCTGAGTCACTTCCATGACTCTACTCTGAATGGTGTGGACCTACTTTTGAGCAGTGCATTGTTCTTGGGATCGCTTCATCCTTTCAATGGCTGACAGGGGCTTCAACTGTGCCTGTATTGTTTCTACTTGCTTCTTCGCCTCCTGGAGTTGGGAATCCAATGCCTTTAATTCAGGATCCTCAGTGAGTCACTCATAAGTCTGGGCACTGTGATCACTTAGTTGTTTACATTCCATGGTGAGGCCCTTGATTCTTTCAACAGTTCCTTGGGTAGTCGCTTCTCTTTGATCTCGCACATCCTGCAGAGTACTAGGCATTGTTCATAGCTTAAGATCTATGATTCTTTACTGAAGTTGTTGGATGGCTTCCGCAAGCTATGCTACTTGGTGTTCTATTGGTTCTTCCTCCTTCTAATCCAAGCCAGTCACAGAGCGAAGTTCTTTGTTGACTGCTTATTTTACTCTGACCTACTCTGTGAGCATATTTTCTTTCTCCTGTTGGATCTACGCTCTCTCTTCTTCGAACTTTTCTTGAAGAGCGTCCTTCTCATGTTGTTCAATCCCGCATTGCTCTATAACTTCCTCTTGTACTTGTTTAAGGGTCATTGTGGCCTAGTCTTTCTTAGCTTATGCTCGATGAAGGTGAGATTCGGTTACATCAACTAGTCTATGGAGTTGGGCAGGCTCATATCCCAACTCTTGTTCTTCTAAGGACGGGGGCGTAGTGGACACTACGTGGCTCGAATAAAGGGCTTGTTGTACACCTCTTAGTTTTTCTTCAATTCTATCATATATGGCTTCTTGTCTGGCTTCATTTATTTGCAAAATCTCTTTTGAGGAATATCCTACAGCTGAAATAATGAATTCAAAGTCATCGACCATGAGTACACTCTGCATCTTTGTCTTATTGGATTTGGACTTCTTCTGTGATGAAGGTTTTGTGGGGGAAACCTTCCTTTTCTTATATGGATCAGTGTTATCAGGGAGGTTCTGTGGCAGTGTTACTTCGCCTTACTCATCTTCTTCTTGTTCTTTTTCCTCTTTGTTCACTTCGTCATCACCTCCTCCACTAGGTGACTTGGATCCAGTCTCTTCTGATGTGTTATGTATTTCCTGTACATCTTTCTTTGTTTTCTTCCTGCTTCTGCTTGGGGCATCATACTCTTTGTGAGTAACCACCGGATTTTCAATGAGGTCCGGGTCAGACAGCTCTGCGGGGTCAGCAGGGATAAGGAGTTATGCATGCCAGTCTTTAACGATTTCTTCTAGGTCCTCTATAGTGATCTTGTAGTAGTACTAAAGTTCTTCTTTTCTTTCATCAACACGTGCAGCGATATAAATAAAATGATTATCTATGTGGAATTTCATAAGACGTCTAAACCTATCCAGGGTGTTCGACATCATACGAGGGAAGGACTCAATATCCCTCCTAAGCTGTAAGTAATAGGTATGAAATATTGCGTTTGACTGCCACTAATTTCCCATATCGCTCGAATACCAAAGCGTGGTGAAATTTGTAGTGAGCGGATCAAATGGATCGATGTCAGGGAAGGTCGCACCTTCTGGCATCTCCCAAGTAGTAAAAACGATGAGGATTAGGAGCTAGCTGAAGTGAAACTCATAGCCCTGATCCTGAGCTTCGCGGAAATCCAATTCAAGCTGGTTAACTAGGTACTTCACCCAGTTCATCTGTAGGCCTTCCACGCATTTCCCGGTGAGGTCAATGAAAATCCCTCTAACCTGTGTGGTTCTGTTCTTTCTTACTATATTTCCTGCAATTAATTGGCATGCTAGGCGCACTACACCATTCTGTATGGAGGCTACCTTATAGCCTCGCGTCCCCTTCTCAACATCTCCATATGTTTCTTTAATCGTATGTGCCAAGGAATGGTCTACAACTTTTCCTGGGTAGAACTCTTATGGGTCTAGTCCCTACATGCTTAGTTCGGTGATCCTATGGATCAACACCAGATCAATAGTGATTCATCTGTCCAAACACAGATAGCCACCATGGAAGCACGACAGCAGGAGCTTAATGCAAGGTTAACCTTCTGGTGCCTTCCAAAATGTGGAATCTTCATTACATTCAAAAGGGTGGATTGCGTGAGGTTCATCGTCCACGACCGGGGGATGATTTTTGTCTTCTTTCTCTTCATCCTAGTCAGATATTTGTGAGGTGAGAGCATGCCATAGCTCTTACGGTCTCTCAGGTTATAGTCACTAATATTCAAGGTTGAAATCCTCTCTGGTTGTGGTCTGACTGCGCATATCTCCTTCGGGAAATATGCAGTGATGACGGTGTAATCGAAGTCCCTCGGGACACTTTCGCGACTCACTACACCAACCAGGGGTGGGATGTAATCAGGTAGGATGGACGGTAATAACTTCACATTTGCCAAGTCATCTCTATGCTTGGTTCTTTTCTCAGTCACAGCTTGGGATGGTCCATATCCACGAGTAGTCTATGGGGAGGCTTGCACTCCTCTCGTCAATGAAGCTTGTACACCCAAAAGCATTACTCTTTCAGTCATAAGGTCGACAAGTATCTCCTTCACATATTCTTCGAATGCGCTAAGTTATTTAGACATACACGCTCTTGGTTCAATATCTTGGGTTGAAGAGAAAATACTCGATGCAACGGGACAGATGGCGATAGCTCGATGATCACTGTGCAAAATCAACTAATCTGTGAGTTCAGATAATCATAAGTGGAAAAATTGTTCTTGGTGCAAGGCTCAACGAACTAAGTAGACAACTTGGTAACGTATCTTTCCAATGGGTGAGAAGCCTTCATTAATGCAGTTTTATCCGTTACGACGCGATCCCAATGGTCTGATGGAGAACTTCCTATCCACAACTGTTGTTCTAACCATTTGAGATAACGGTTATAATGCCTCCAATGCTCATATTTCTTTTCCATGGAAAAGTGCCATGTTGTGTTGTACTGGTATCCCAACAAAGTTCAGATTCTGGAATCCTTTCTTCTACACAGTTCCTTCTGGAACTTTCTGTAACTTTTATATCTTTGATTTCTTCTTACTAAGCTTTCTAGCCTTCTTCCCGGTGATCTTCATCTCGGTATTCCTCTTGGCATTCTGATTCTTATCTCCTTTTGGCATAGTAACTTCATGATGTTGATGGTGTTTACCAGGGTTCAAGGGGAATAATTCTTCTTTGTCCGGTGTAGGTGCTCTACTCTCCTATACAGATAGGTGTCTCAAGTCCTCGTGTGTCCTTTCAATTTCGACATCTCGATGTCTAGCCCTTAGTAGTTTCGACTGATCTTCTTTCTCTTTCAATAAGTGCGCGATTATCTTGGTCATGAAGTCTCTTAGGTCATTCTTTTTTTGTTCTATGTCTTCTTCTTCCTTCCTTTGAGTATGATCCTTCTCTTTCCAGGTTTTTCCTAGTAACATAGAAAATGGAGCATTGTTCTCAATAAATTTAACAACCTCAAAATCTTCTTCTGTCGAGATTCCATGAGAACTTATAAATATCTGGGTAATTCTTCCACATAGGTTTATCAACTTTCCTCTAAATAATCGTATTCCTCCCAATGAAAGAATCATAGCAGGATTTCCTAAAATTTCCCAAGGTTTTTTTGTCATGATATTCACCTGTGTTTCCTCATCTAGAATGTAGTCAATTTCAAAGTCTCTTATTCTTGTTTCTATGCATTCTTTTTCTTTGAATATTTCTGGTAAGTTGATATATCTATGATCATTCAAGGTTTATTTCATTTGCAATAGTACAATTTTTTATTCTTTTTGGGGTTCTACCATGGTCTCAGCTTCTTGACCTTCCTCAGGGTTTTCTTATCTCATATTCATTCTATCAACCTTATGAATCATTCTAAGACAATCCAGGACTTCATGATCCATAGCTTTACAACAAATAAAACTAGGTCTTCTTCCAGGGAATTCCTTAGCAAGATGTCCCAGTCTTTTGCAACTGTAACAAAGAGTCAATCCTCTCTTTCTTTAAAAGGATCCCCAACCCTTCCTAAACTACGCACTAGGATCATGGTAGATAAATTGCAAAAACTTATTTCTAGGATCCTGCATCCATTTCTTAGTCCAAACATTCTTTCTATGCATAGGAATAACACATCTTTCATTATTTCTATCAGATCTACTCATATCAAATAATCTCTCTTCTAGTTGTGCCCTAGTTTTTAGACTAGGATAGCATTTATCAAACATACCTAGATCCATACTCTTGAAACAAAAATTTCCACTAATATTACTTTGAACAGAGCACAAAGATTCCAGATCTAAAACTTTTAACTATTCTTACCTTTACTAGAGCACAAAGCTTCGAGATCTTACCTCTTTTCTTTGGATTTGACTTATCTTCTTAGCACAAAGCTTCACAATCCAATTATATTAATGTGCACTAGGGTGACATATCTACGCATAGAGATTTCAAAGTTTCAGGTCAGATCTTCACACAAAGCTTGTTCTTCCTCAGTTCCCAGCAATCACAGTTTCAGATCAGATCTTCGCACAGAGCTTCTTCTTTCTCAGTTTCCAACAATCATAGTTTCAGGTCGCAGCAATGGAACCATTTTTTGGCATAGGGAAAAACCCGGGGTTCAACGCTACAACAACACACCAACAAAACCCTAACTACCGACCCTTTCAACAACACCTGCGAAGTAGATGAAGTCTCACTCGAGGTAGAGGCAAGGGTGGTTGTAGGACTCCAATGTCTGCAACCTTAGCTGGGACACAAATCTATGATTGTAACACATTAACATAGCACTTAGCAATTATGATTCATCAATTTTCAGTCTTAGCTTACAACACAACTAAACCCTAACACAAGATCTATGGGGTATTCACATAGATTCAATGGATTCAAGCACTAAGTATATCAACAGAGATCAGATCTAGCATTTGTTCACATTATTCAACACTAAGCTATCATATCAGATTCATCTATGATATAACAATGCACTAAGCATTGAATCACATAAACCAAAGAACAACCAAGAATCACAAAGCATTCACAACACAAGATATACGTGGTTCAACCCCTCCCTGGGGCTACGCCCACCAACTCTTCATCTTATTTATTAGATTCTTTCAATCTTCTTACATGCACAAAGCCTCAAAATCAACTCCGCAGAGGACAGGAGACCTGCACACCTCGCTAGATCCTCCTTCCTTGAGTAGATCTAGGCACAGATCCTTCCACAGTCTATGCACAAAGCGCTATAGACGAATTGCACTTAGCTCTGCAAGTCTCAACATACAACACGCACCAAGCCTCTTACAATTATTTTCACTTAACACAAATAGCAACTGACCCATCACTACTTCTTACATTGATTAGAATTCTATTTATACATTACAAAATAGTCCTAAGCATGGGTAAACCCATGGGCCGACATCTCAATACCCATTACATAAGCCCAAAACCCCAAAAGCCCTAAAAAGGAGCCGAGATCCTGCGATCTCTTCTTTGACTTGCGCTCTGCCTTCGATAGCCTTCCGAAGTCCCAAAAGTAGGTCAAACATGACCAAGGATCCTCAAAACTTGGTCAAGGGCCAACAATACTTCTTTCTATATATTCAATTATTAAGCTTTAATGCTAATAGTTTATCGTGCAGGAACCGTTAAGATTGTCATCAATTTCCGGAAGTCTGGAGAAGATTTGTCATTAATACAAATTAAACCAAGATTTACAAAGAAGAGTGTTATCCTTTCCAAGTATTCATTTCAAACATGATGCAATCTCTTTCATGTGTCAGCTGGTTGGAGCCTTTAACAAATCTCTAATTCTTAATCGCTCTCCGCCATCACTGTCACCTTCACACTTTTTTCTAAATATGTAATTAGTAAGATTTAATGGTAACAACTCATTATGCATGAACCCTAGAGATTGTCATTGATCAGTGAAAGGCTCGAGGATATATTCCATTGATATGCATTAAACCAATATTTGTGGAGGTTTATATTATCCCTCCCCTATTTTCATTTCAAACATTGTCTGGAGCAAACAAAAATTCTCGTTAACTTATGGTAGCAGTTCCACAAAAGTTCTGTCCATATACAGTAAACACCTTTGGGCATGATGGCCAGAGGTTCCAGTATTCCAGGGCATATTCTTGCTACTCATATCCCTCCTCCTAGGAGAAAAAAGGAGATGGTTAGTTGGTGCACCGAGAGATATATTTCAAGCCAAATAATTCCAAGGAAACCCTACCTTCTTAGTTAAGCTGCCCACTTTAATTGATGGCTGACCCAGAGGTTGATGCGATGGATTTCAAGCCGGAAGAAGATGATCTGATGGACGATGATATGACAATGGATGATGGAAATGTAGAGACTATTCCCACTCCTGCCCAAATTTAAATCAACCATAATAGGCGGTACTTGTCGACTCAACGATGGTGGTCCTGACAACACCAAAAGAAGGAGTTTCAGAAAAGAAACCGACACTGAACGCAATAGTTTCTTTGTAGCTCGAAAGTAGGAATTCCATAGGTCCAAATTAGTCTATTCTGGGTGGAAGTCTTTCACTGTAAGGAAATGATTTGTTGATGCTCCCAGAGATATATTTCAAGTCAAAAAACTATTCAATTGCGGGACCATTGTCCTATTCTTTGGATATACAATTAACATCTTAGGGAATGAGGACTAGAACTCCCACTGGTTCAAGGCATATTCCTACTAGTCATCTCCTTCTGCCCAAGATGAACTAATTTGGGCCTCTAGAATTGCACGTGCAACCTGTGTCCCTGAAGTTTTCAACTATGAGGAGGTGGTTTCTTGGTGTGTCCTAAATTTCAGTTAAGGGCCATTTTGTTTTCCCTGCAACGTTTTTCTTCTTCTTCCTCACGGGAAGCTTGTGAGAAATATCAATTTTACCACATGATTGTTGTTCATTTGCTTCAAGCCAACTATTTATTCCACTACAGACCCACTCTCCTATTTCTTTGATGGCTCAAGTATTCTACAAAATATTGAGATCGGGGCATCGAACATTGATCCATCGAGGAGAAGACTGCAAGGATTTCCTAAAAAAAAAACATGGTAAACCGTTTTGTATGCATGTTGAAGAGCATCTTGATGGCTCCTACATGTTGTAGATCCTGTGCCTATGTTTATGGCAGATATGTTCAATGTTTGGGCCCGAAGAACTCGGTCCAATTTCTAAGGATAGATATACAATGCTCAGTATTCTTTTTTTTTAATGGATTTACTATTAAAAAAAATTCCTTGGAGTCTTGGTTGCTGTGTCTTTTTTGGATTTAACACCTCTTCTCATTGGCATGGTTCGGTAGTCTCTTAGTTCTTTGATATTGTGTTTTCTTAGGTATTTTTTTCTAAAATAGATCATCTAACAATTATATGACAATGCACTGTGTCGATCCATCAGGATTTTATGGAAACAAAAAATGAATTTCAGGCAGTTTCAAAGCAATGTTCAATTCTATTCGTAATGCAGATAAAACATAGTAATACTAAATCAGAATGTTGCAACAAGATTGTCATTCTTGTTTCTAGACATGCAATTATTAATATTTAATGCTAACAACCCATAATGCAAGAAGTTTAATACTTAAGTTAATATGTTATAGTCATGGAAGAATGTATCAAGAACACACTTACTCCCACAAGTTGAAATAAAATATAATATTCAACAAAGCATTTGCTGACAATTACTAGAAAATGACGGTTTTGCAACAATGGGGCTTGTTTGAAATCAATTCCCTCTTACAAAAATTTCCCTTCGCCTTTCTATTTTCCCACTCTTTTATCCCCTGTAGTTTCTCTTTCTGGTTACTTAGTCATTTTTTTTTCCAAAAATGTCTTGATGCATGGGTTGGCGGATTCACGCGTTTCGACCGAGTGCTTACCCTTTGTCTAAATTTCACTTTCCATTGTTCTGTGACCTGCAAACAACACTTTGTCTTCTACGATGTGCAGATTTACTTCTAGACTCCCACATCATCCCCTCTTCTATGTTACACATTTTGCATTGGAATGTTCTGATATATACAATTTGACAGTTGGGGTGTTACGTCTCCTCGAGAACGTGTCACCCTATTTTGAAGTTCGTCCAACTGCTTTCGACACTTGACCATTTCTTGACATCTCTTTCATGGATCGTCAAGTTCGCGGTTTCAAGAAATTTCAAATTTCTAGTTGTTGTTTGTTGTGCCCACTACCTTCATATTTCTTTCCAAGTATATGCAATATGTATACAACTTCTCCAGCAACATACATAAAAGATATTGCCAGGAAATGGAATATCTATTGTAGATTTAAATAGATCGGACCTTCTTTTCCCTCTTCTATACTTGACCAAATTGTCATTTATTTTTCCCCTCTACTCTCTATTTCTCGTTACTTAGTCATTTTTTCTGAAAATTTCTCAATGCATGCGTTGGCCAACTCATGGGTTCACATTTGCACTAGTGATTTTATATTGCGACTCCGACCAACCACTAGCCATTCAATGACTAGGCACTTTTTAGATCACGAATTCCCAGGAAAGCGAGCTCTATATTGCATTTCCATTGTTCTGTGGCCTGCAAACAACAACCAAACCTCCGCGATATACAACTTTACTGCCACACTCCCACATCATACCCTCTTTCGTGATACAAAGTTTGCACACAAAAGTTCTGAGACTTGCAATTTGACCTTCAGTTCCTCACATCTCTTAGGGAACTATTCTCCCCCGGTTTTGAAGCCCCTGTGTCTGCTTTCCATATTTCGCCATTTCTTAGAATCTCTTTCACACCTCCAATTCCATACTTACCCTAATGTTTCCACTTGTAGATTCCCAAAAATGCGGGTTGCACTTCCTGTGTTCCTTGACCTGCAAACAGCCCCCTCGCTTCCGCGATATACAAATTAACTTTTGGACTCCTACATCAGCCCTCTTTCGTGTTACACAATATGCACTCAAAATTTATGATCAATACAATTTGACCGTCAAGACCTCATGTCTCCTCGAGAACCCTTGTTAGTCTATTTTGAAGCATGTCTGGATTCTTTCCATGGCCATTTCTTGCAATCTCTTTCGTGAATCGTTGGGTTGGCGGGTTCAGACAATTTCCAATTCCTAGTTGTTGTTTTTTGTGCTCACCACCTTCACATTTATTTCCATGTATATGAAATAAGTATATAACTGCTCCAGAAACATGAAGAAAACATCTTTCCAGGAAATGGAATATCTATTATAGATGTGAATATATTAGCCCTTCTTTTCCATCTTCTATACTTAACCAAATTCCCATTTCTCTTTTCCCTGTACTTTATCTTTCTCATCACTTAGTCATTTTTCTAAATATGTCTAGTTGCGCAGGTTGGTAGACTTGCAAGTTCACGACTCCTACATCAACCCCTCTTCCGTGTTACACAGTATGCACTCAAAAGTTCTAATCAATACAATTTTATCGCCAGGCCTTCATGTCTCCTCAGGAACCCTTGTCAGCCTCTTTTGAAGCCCGTCCGGCCGCTTTCCACGACCATTTCTTGCAATGTCTTCCATGGATCGTTGGGTTGGCGGGTTTAGACAATTTCCAATTCCTAGTCATTTTTTTCTATGCCCTCCATCTTTGCACTTCTTTCCAAGTATATGCAATAAGTATATAACTTCTCCATAAACATGCAGAAAAGATCTTGCCAGGAAATGGAATATCTATTACAGATCTGAATGTATTAGCCCTTCTTTTTTGTCTATTATACTTAACCAAATTCTCATTTCTATTTTCCCTGTACTTCATCTTTCTTGTCACTTAGTCATTTTTCCAAAAATGTTTAGCTGCGCGGGTTGGCGGACTTGCGGATTCACGATTCCTACATCAGCCCCTCTTCTGTGTTACACGGTATAAACTCAAAATTTATGATCAATACAATTTTATCGTCGGGCCCTCATGTCTCCTCAGGAACCCTTGTCAACCTCTTTTGAAGCCCATCCAACTGCTTTTCACGGCCATTTCTTGCAATCTCTTTCACGGATTGTTGGGTTGGCACGTTTAGACAATTTCCAATTTCCAGAAACATGCAGAAAAGATCTTGTGAGAAAATGTAAGATCTATTACAGATGTGAATATATTATCCCTTCTTATATGTCTTCTATACTTAACTAAATTCCCATTTCTCTTTTCCCTGTACTTTATCTTTCTCTTCACTTAGTCGTTTTTTTTCCAAAAATGTCTAGCTATGCGGGTTGGCGGACTTGTGGGTTCACATTTGCACTCGTGCTTTTATATCATGACTCTGACCGACCACATCCCCATTCCATACCCACCCACTTCTCCCACCACGGATTCCCGGGTAGGCAGGCTCTAGATACTTCTATTGTTCTATGACCTGCAAACAGTACGCTGACTTCCGTGATATACAAATTTAAAACCAGACTCACATCATACCATCTTTTGTATTACAGTCTACCTATCATGCCCACTTCCATGGTACACATTTTTCATTGAAAACTTCCGAGACATACAATTTGACCATCGGGTCCTCACGTCTCCTGTGGAACTATTGTCACCCCATTTTGAAGCCCGTCTATCCACTTTCCATACTTCACCATTTCTTTGAATTTCATTCGTGCATCGTCGGGTTGGCGGGTTCAATAAATATCGAATTCCTAATCGATGTTTCCTATGCCTGCACCCTTTGCAATTAGAAATTAGCAATTATATGCAATATATTATTTCTAAGTATGCAATTAACAAGCATTAATGCTAAACCATGATTTGAGGATATCTCCCATTAATACACTTAAAACCAAAATTTCTAGATGGTTATATTATCCATTCCAAGTGTTAATTTCAAACATCATGGAATGTCATTTGCATGTCATCGGGTTGGTCCGTTCATGAAATATTCAATCCTCAATTCTGAAAACGAGTCTGACCGACCATTTCCCTATTCCATACTTAGCCACTTTCTCATAATTCCACAAATATACAAAATGGCTACTGAACTTCCCCATCATGCTCTCTTCCGTTTTACACATTTTGCAATAAAAAATTTCGATACATAAAATTTGACTGTTTGACAATAACCTCTCCTGAGTATCCTCTGTAACCCTATTTTGAATCTCGTTCGACTACTTTTCAAACCTTTCCATTCTTTCCTTGCTCTTCCCCAT
>SNQJ01S0184980.1:6170-18774 GCA_010110895.2 Picea sitchensis
TGTGAAAGATAACTTTCCAAAGCTCCAAACAAACATAGTATCTTGAGTTAGGGAGCGGTGAAATCCACTTATTACATTTTGTCCTGGGAAGCCCTTCTAACACAAGGGTCAATCACGAGGTCGCATTAGGACCAACAGAGTTACTCACCCTGCTTTGTTGGTCTTGGTGTCAAGATTGTGCATATTATGGGGGTCGCTTGAAGGTATACCCACAATGATGAGTGGAAGCCTTTCAAGTTGATTTCCGGCTTAGATACCCTGCCTTTGTGTGTGGATCAGACTGTCGACTATTTCCCCAGGAATCACTGTTGTAGTTGGTAACCTTAGTGGCCTATCTCTTTAGGGTCTTTACATGAGGTGACTATGGAGGGGCAAGTCTTCACGGTACCTAGAATCGACGTTGACCAAACTCACTCGGGATCCTTGAAGGGTATACCCACATTTATGTGTGGGAGCTTACACCAGGGTGTAAGTCCGTTAAGCAGGTCATCAACGTAACTTTTCCACTCGCTCTATATCAACCCCTTCTTACATTGTTCCCGTGACATTGGATTTCATCACCAACTAGTGAGTTCATTGTGAGAAGGTTTTGTTTGCTTGTTTGCTTCCTAGATTTCTAGCGTGTGTTGTTTGTTTTCCCTAGTGGACTCTAGATTGGATATTTGTTTTAATGGCGTCAATTCCCAGTATGACCAATGAAGGAACCCCTGCTCCATGGGAACCTTTTGTTTTTCCTTCTTATGGAAACATTGGTCCTCCTCACATCACTACTTTGAGCCTTCCATGTCTCACAATTGGATTACCGGTATGATTATTTTCCACTCAGGTAATCCCGAATGCAACTAGTGCTTCAGTTGTAAGCACTTCCCCCCAAGAACATCAACCTCATGTTGACCCTTCACCTTATTCACCTTATTCACTTGCAAGGTCTTCTTCTGTTTCATCTCCTTCACCGACTGAAAGCTCTGAAGCCATTAACTCAGTGGATAAGAAGAAGAAGAAAAGGAAGAATGAGAATAAAAAAAAAACGAGGGTCTAAACCTCCAACCATTGCTCGACATGTTGGAAAACGACAAGTTACTGTTAATCGTGTTGGGAGTGTTGATGATGCCAAGATCACCCAAACAACCCGTAAGCCCAAGTACCCTTGTAGGCTTTGTAAGGGTAGCCATATTCTCAAGGATTTCCCTGGTTTATCCAAGGTTATAGAAGCATGGTCTACACACCCTCTCCAACCGATGTCGTCAGCCTCTGAACAACATGTTGATGACCTCCCATCAACTAGTCAAGATACAGTTGGGAAGAAGAAAAGTAGAGTCAAGTTCCCATGTATGTTATGCAGAGGGAGTCATCAAAGTCACCTTTGCCCTCGTATGGACGAAGCCTCGAAATTACTAGAAGACATGACTATTTTAAAACCTCTACTTCCATCTGCTTATCACAAGCTTACTCTCGACTCACCTGTAGTTGATGGAATGATCAATCCGGTCCCTTCATCGGTCAGTCTGGTTGATCAGGTAGTCAATCTCGCCACATCCTTATTTGAACCAGTTGACCAAGTGGTTGATCCAATCCCATCCTCGATCGATCCCACTCTCTCGTTAGAGAGTGTAACCCAAGCGGTTGATCTGATCCCATCTTCGATCGATCCCACTCTCCCGTTGGAGAGTGCAACCCAAGTGGTCGATCCGTTTCCACCTGTCGACCCCATTTTCCCCTTGGAGAATGCAACCCAAGTGGTTGATCTGATCTCGTCATCGGTCGATCCTACTTTCCCACTGGAGAGTAAACCCAATACTTCTCACATTTTTCTCGTCGATACAGACTCTACCGTGCTAGGGGGATTTCCTCCTTCTCTCGTAGAACCCCCTCCAAGTAAGGAGGCCATCCTTTTTAATTAGGGTGTGCTAACTAGACCTCGTCTTCCCTCTCACATTCCTTTCAATATTACAGTACAATTTTGTGGTCGAGATGTTCCTCAGACATTGATAGATGAAGGTTTGTCTGTTAGTATTTTGTCCTCTCTTTCTTGGCAAGATTTGGGTTATCCTCAACTTGTGTCGGTTACCCAGACTCTATTTGCTTTTAACAGAAGAACCAGTCACCCTTTAAGGATCCTTCCTCAGTTTCCTGTAACTTTGGGAGGGAAAAATGTCTATGATGATGTCATGGTAGTCCAAGACCCCTTGGATTTCAATTTACTCCTTGGGTGAGATTATGTCTATGCCATGAAAGCTATTGTGTCCACTCTTTTTCGTGTGATATATTTCCCACACGATGGATGAGTGGTGACTATTGATCAACTTTCATTTGCTGGCCCTAACTTGACAATAAACTCAATGACCTCCCTAAACGGTTCTTATATGCAGACGGTATCACCCCTACCACAGGTCAATTATGTGGCGTTGTCTCCCATGCCTTCCCCTACCAAAGTAGATGAGCCTCTCATTGTAAGATCAATCTCTTATGACTTTGATCCGATAGTTTACATGGTGATCTCTTCGGTAGAGATATTGGAGCCTGATATCCTTACCCTTATCATGGCCCTCAACGTATGTTCCTTCCAAAGTGTGTTTCTTCCGTCGAGTGAAGATCTCTTGGAATCCATGATCGAGTTTTGTCCCTTGACATGGTGTCCTTCCAGAGCATTGTCCTCTTGGAATCCATGATCAAGAAGATAGTTGTGAGCATGGTTTTCTGATTTCAAGCTCATTAAAAAATAAAACCATCTTTGAGCATGCTTTTCCGATTTCAAGCTCATTAAAAAATGAAACCATCTTTGAGCATGGTTTTCTGATTTCAAGCTCGTTAACAAATGAAACCAATTGCGAGGATAGTTTTCACGTCTCTGTAGAAACCTCGTTAAAAAATGAAACAGAGCTCAAGAGCATAGTTCTTCTCTTGTGTCGAGCTCGTTAAAAAATGAAACAACGGTCTAGGGATTGAACCTGGATTCGCGAGCATAGTTCTTGTTCTCGTGTCAAGCTCGTTAAAAAATGAAATAGATTTTCCCCTCTCCGATTGAGTCAAGTACTTCGTTATGTATAGTATTTTAAGTTTCTTTTCATCCTACTGTGACGTTGAATGAACCGAAGCTTGGGGAGCAATTCTTTCAGCCTCTGGACTTCATGCTGAAGTTAAGCTGCTAGTTTCTTAAGCTGGGGGCTTGTTGGGTATGTGTTATATTCTTTGCATGTGTGTGTCTGGGTGCGTCAGATATGACAACTGTGTCTGATGATCCCTCATACTAGTATGAAAACTACGTCTGCGGATTTTTCTATTTTTAGCGATTTTGTAAATTAATCCCGGATTAAGGGATTAGGGTTTTGGTATCTATGGAATACCTAAAAGCATTGTATATATTGTATGGTGAATGGTGAAATTCGACATAATGAATATAAGAAAGGTTTTCCCGGTTGAGGGTTTCCGGTATAATACCTCTGTGTACTATGTGAATGAGCCATTGATTAAATTTTGTTTTGCTTTAGAATTTATATGCATTGCTTTACTTCACAGGTTTAAAACTTACAGGGCTAAGTGCCAACCATCCTTGGGTTATGCGTTGGGAAGTTCAAGCATAGTTTTCTATGGTTCAAGCTTGTGTAAAAATTAAACCACCTACCTCAAGCATAGTTTCCTCTGGTTTGAGCTTGTGTAAAAATGAAACAAGGTCCAAGCATAGTTTTGGCTAGTTTTAAGTTTGTGTAAAAATAAAACCTATCCCAAGCATAGTTTTTTTTTGTTTTAATCTTGCGTAAAAATGAAAACAATCCCGAGCTCAATGTTTGTTCTTTCTCGTGCTCGTAAATACCTGAGAATGTAACCGAGTAAACTTTTATCACTTTTTCGAAATCGTAAAGGTAATACGAAAAAGGAACCCCCTGGAGTTCCCTTTAAGCTCTTTTCAGACTCTCTAAACATGAAAAGATTGTCGAGCGATGTTGTTCTTTTCACGCTCATTAAAGTATTAGAAAGCGTGTTTGTTGAGTGATAGTTTATCTCTTTTTCGGTCTCATCGGACTACTTTACGAAAAAGGACATTTTGGAGTTTTCTCTAAGTGTTTTTTAGACTCTCTAAACATGAAAAACCCCTGAGTTTTCTTTCTTTGGACTTGTAAAACAAACATCGAAAGGCCCATATGGGACTAAACCATTCCTTCCTAGGGTTCGTTAAACATACTCCAGGGGACTTATCTGAAGGATGAGATTACAATTCAAGCATATGTTATCCTCCTCAAGCTTGTGTAAAAATAAAGAGGTACTCTCCAGAAATGGTGGGGGGGGGGGAATTGGGAAAGAAATGTGTCTAAACCTGTATTCTATGGAAGAGTCATTTTTGAACATGACACCCTTTCACTTGCTTTGTGTCTAGGTTGGAAAATCCACTTGTCTCTTGATTATATTCCTTTATAAGATTACAAATTGGTATGTGATCCCTGTTGTTGAGTCAGTGTTTCCAAGACAATTGTTGTGTTGTTAATATGTTCAAAGAGAAGTTCAACCCAGAAAGCCTTCTATTGCATCGACCATTTCTGCAGTCCTTAAGCCTTCTATTGCGTCGGTCATCCCTGAGTCAGTACTGAATTTCTTATTACTCTGATCTACTTCAAATATTTTTACCTATTTTGTGTCATTGATGGGGGATACTTTAAGGCCCTCCTGTGACGAGTCTTTTCTTGTCGTATTCAACTCATTATCCAGGAATTAGACTTATAAACTAATTGGTAACTTGGAACTTGAATGCCTCAATGGCAGGTTTCCTCACTTTCGACAATGGGTTTTCATTATTGACCCCTGATCAGGAGATTCCGTCGATTGTTTGACTTTAGCTCATTGATTCACATTTGTTGGATTGTACTAGTGTACCTTGGGAGTCATTGACATCAATGGTGATTTCCCTCGCACTTATTAATGGTATACAATAATGAACGGTAATAAAGTGGTTTCTACCATGTTCGAATTCAACACATGTATTCACATGGTTAGATTCGTACTATAGAGTGGTGGAGATGAAGACCCTGAATCTTTTCTAACAAATTTAGGTTGCGTTGGAGTATAGTCAAATTATATTGTTCCATAGATCCAGATTGTATGTCTCGTGGCTATGTTCAAATTCGAGTCTTTAACACATAGATCCACAATGTATTTTTTGTGGCTATATTCAGATTTGAGTCATATTGGCTTGGATCCAGAGTGTATGTTTGGTGGCCATGACCTGTCTTACTTGACATGGATCTTTGCATGTCGGAATTTATGCTTTGAGTCATTTGTATTTTGAGTATGGGAATTCCTACCTCAGTGATGATATATTATTGTATTGTATTTCCTTGTTTGTTGGCAGATTTTCGACCGACGTGTTCCTTGTTCCCTACACACACTCGATAAAGTATTTCAGCTATCACTTTGTTCTAACTTCATACTTTTGGGGGCTCTCTATTACACATTATTTTTGTCATCCCTATGACCGTTAATGATGTAAACCTATATGTTTCCTTCAGAGGGGTCAGTGGCCTGAATTCCTAAAGAAAGAAGGGAGAATAAATTTTCGTGAGACAAGAAGTTGTATTTTCCTTTGTAAAAACCCTATCAAGGAGGATTTTCATAGGCTACTCTATACGTAGGGTGTGGAGATGCCTCATTTCTGCAGGTTTCTCTAAAGCTAGACTACGATGTTTTCATAGGTTGCTCTATAGCTAGGGTGCGAAAATTCCTATACGTGAGAAAAATGAGCATCTTCTCGATGCTTCTAGAAGGAGAAGCTTCTATGGTGAGGTGGCCTCCGAATGGTTTGGATATTACTCGCTTTAATGATTTAGTGGGATCATCCTAACCTCCTCACCTTATCCTCTTTAGCTTATAAAATGAGAGGAGCTCTCATGGAGAAAGTTAGCTTGGCTTGGGATTAAGCTTATGGATTGGAAATTTGGCTTGAGATTGTTAGTTTGATTAGATTGGCTTTGAGCTTTGCTTTGTCAAGATAGATTGTGAGTAACTATCAGATCCATGGTCTCAGAATCCTTGTAGCAAGAAGTGTGTGGGAAGCAAGGAACTGTTGAAAGGAACCTGACAACATCAAGGCATCTGGTTGTATCTTTCTTCCACATTCTTTAATACAAATATACTTTTATTTCCTATATGAATGTTATTTGTTCATATTGTATGATTCCTTGATCACGTACATAATTTCATATCAAATAGACTATGTTATTCTTGTCTTCGTTGGCTTGTGTCCCTTTTCACATATTTCTCCATAAGCCTTACAGCGGAGCTTGTATTGCATTGGCGAAGTCGGATCTTCAATATTTAAAAGGTATGTTCTAGATCCATTTCTCATTTCATAATTGAAATCTAAGGAAAGAGTAGTGTAGTGTATTGTTTTGTTTTAGTTTCGTAGTGAAGATAGGGGGATTGATTTGTGTTCGCACTTAACAATAATCCCGATAACACCCTGCGACTAATGCTCGACGCACCGGGGAACAACTCTCAGCAAAAACTCTCTCCTGGAGAGTATGCCCACGGATCTGATAACCACTCCACAACATCTAGTCTCTCACCTAGAGAGACTTCTCATGGTCTGTCAACTTGACTCTTGACAATAGAATTCTTGATGCAGGAGCATCGCCATCATCATCAAAAGGAGGTTGGGCAAGAGGACAATGCATCATCAACCGTACATGGAAGCTAATTTGGATTCTCAAAGGAGGAAGCACATTTTTGAATTTTGAATTTGTGAAAATGATGTAATGAATGATCTTTAATGTTTGGAGGCTGAAGTCGTTTCAGGAGATCCTAGTGGAATGTAACTTCTTTAATGTATCGAGAGATTGTATAGATGTTGAGCATGGATCCTGATCCATATTGTAAATTCTCATTAATTCATAGCTAGCCTAGCAGTAGGATGCTTGATTTCGATGTGATAGCAATAGGTAGTCAGGATAGAAGGCTCGAGAAGCCCCTTCAATTATAAAACTTGTAAATTATGCCATTTTAGAGGTTGTTGAACCAAGCTGAAGTTAGTATTGTTGAAGTTGTTGAAGCTCATTGTATTCCTGTTGTATAACATGTTATCACTCTGTAAATTCCCAGAGGTTGTCGGGAGGTAGAAGAAATTTATCAGAGGTAACTTTATCCAACCACTTCAAAATTGGGATATAGCTTTGCCAGTTTCCGAGAGGGATCTCTCTGTAAGATTTAGATAGGTTTTAGGTTTTAGATATTAGGCTAGTTAAATAAATAGGATTGTGTTGTTTTGTTTTATAAAATGGTTGAAATATTGCTGACACATCCATTAGGCTATGGGGTCTATGTTAAGGTTTGAGATCTGAGAACTGATTTTATTAGGTCTCTTCATAGGGAAGGATAATGTCAATGTTGGATCCTTGAGAATTTAAAGTGATGGATAGCAGAAATAGATGAGATGATCAACTACAACAAAGAAGCATTGAAGAATTTCTTTATCATAGTATCAGAAGATAAACACTTATATCTTTAAAAGTGAGAAACAGAGTATACAAAGATACATTATGCAACTTTAACTTCTTTTAAATGATCAGATATAGAAAACAAGATGATAACGAAGTATGATAAACCATTCAATGCAGAGGAGTAAGCATCACCAACATAAAACACGTAGGAATCATGTGAATCATCCCTTTTTATTACTGGTAGATCTCTTCAAAAAGATTACAGTTTACAACTTGCTTGGGCGTAAAGATCAACCCCCAATACTTCGAAGTTTGAAGTATTTATAAGAAAAATTACAATTGATCCTGTCATTAATGATCATTAATGATTAGGACATGATAGAATCCAAATCTAACTAACCAGATAACAAAATAAAAAATTGTAGGAACTGCTAATGACCTGTTGGATTTCTTTGAGATGATTTCGGAAACTTTGTTGGTGAGTCATCAACTTGACTTTGACTGCTCTGCGTGCTGATTTTCACATCCACATCATCTTCTTAGTCAATCAAGTCACATAGGTCATCCCATCTCTGCTGACTGGGGATGCTGACTTTGAGCAGCCTTCGGTACACCTCATCCATCTCTGTGTACTTAGTGAAGGTGGGTTTGGTGATGAAAATATACTTTATCTCTTGTTGAATACTGAGGTCTAATCTCAAAGTTTCCAAGAATGCTTTTCCCGTGATGCTGCCTTTTATGCCTGTGAACTTAGACCCATCCTTCGCCACTGTGAGAATCTTCTGTTTATAATCTGAGAGAGTAATCAACTTATTATTAATCACAAATAAACTTCGGAGCCCTTTCTTCTGCAAAGATTCAGTCTTGCTGAAAAACCTTTGTACTGCAATGTCCATTGCCTGATCTCTCTCCTCGAGTTGCAACATTAGTCCCCTCTTGGTCAAGACTCTCTTAAATTCAAGAATTGTTTCAATCATGTCCTCAATTTGCAGGGCTTCCAACTCTTCTTTTGATTTAGAATTTAAGAATTTGATTATCTCATTGGCCTCTGTAGGCATTTCTCCCAATTCTCCCTTTATCCTGTCAATGGTCTGTTTGGCTCTCTGCACTAGATCGTGCTGTTCAAACATGATTTGTATCAGGGGCCAAATCTCTGTCACTGACTGACAGATGTCCATCAAAATATTTTCTTTAGCCTCTAACAGAGTCTTATCCATGACTATTTCTTTATGTAGCTGCTGCAGTTCCTGTTTGAGTTTGTCTGACTTATGCCTCTCAGTGTTGTAGCTGGCCTGGAATGTAGAATTCAGATTTTGGAGATTTTGAATATCTTCTTGCATTTTTCTAATTTATGCCCCTTGCAGAGTCATATTTTCCATCGCTTTTGCCAATTGGTCTACTGCATCTGGAGTTGTCACTGATGTTGTTGCTGGAATTTCCCCTGTGGTAGTTGATGTTGTTGTTGTTGTTGTGTTGACTCCTATGATTGGGATTGCATTCAATGGTATGACTGTCATTGGCACATTCTTCTCCCTCTCCTTAACTAGCTTGTCCAACTTGGCTTTCATTTCTTTAATTTGAGTGTTCTGCTCCATGATCAACTTCAACATCTCCTCTTTCTGGCCTTCAGTCTCAGCCATCTCTTTAGCCTATGGATCCTTAGCAGTAGATATTTTCAATTGTTTCCTCAGAGAAGCTATGCCAACATTCTTCTTTTTTATCAGCTCTTCTGCTGCTTTGATATTGGCCAGATCATATCCAATTTTGAGCACCCGTTCTTCAAGGGACTTAATTTTCGTATCCTTTACCAAAGATGACACCTTCTCCATCTTCAACTGAGTCTGGACATTGTTCAATGAAACATGTAGCTTTGTTGCGGTCGTGGAGGTGTTCGCCAAGGTGGAGAAAATCATTTCTCCAGACTGTTTGTGTAAGTCCATATGATCATCCGGATGTACATCTGCAACATCGAACTCGAATGTTTCCCTTTTATAATCAGAAATTGTTTTGGGCTTAGGTACCTGTTCCTGAAAGTAGGCCATGTGCATTCCCCGCTTTTCTGTATCAAAGGCAGATAGTAGTCTATGCTGAGTTGTGGATGTTTGTTTCCAAAATTGACCATAGGTACTATTCGTCAGCATCTCATTTTTCTTCTTAATCAGGTTATATTTCTAAAAAAGGTTCAGCCCTGCAGGCTCCTGTGCGGCCCTGGTGTTATCGGACAAATCGGTAGGTGCAGACACTAACAGATCTCCCTAGATCCACCTAGATCTAGAAAAAAACAGGACAGGACACGACTCTTTCCCTATGTTGTAGTCATTGAATCTACTAAAGAGAAGGAATAAGTGACATAGATTGATATCGCTTCCTTAGGTCTCTGTTGTTCCCGCTTCACTCCGGTGCTCTTGCGACGTCAAGTCCGAGACAACACAAACCAACCAAAGTGAAGATAGCAGAGTATATTCAATGTCAACTTATGCATATGATCAAGGAGTTATGCTATAAAATAAGAGTGATTTTATGGGAAAAGGACATGCCGCTATATTATATTAAATGAAAGTAGAAGATACAACCTGATCACCTTGATGTCGCAAGCTTCCTTTCAATGACCCTTGGTTCCAACACACACACTTTTTATGCACTAGCATGAAGAAGATCCAATTCCTCTTGATAGACCAAATAAAGTCTTCAAGATTCTGTCCAAGCAGGGTTCTTCACACAATTCTTTCACCAATTCTTCATTCAATCTTGCTTAACCTTTTCCATGAGAAAACTTTCAATATATAGGAGAAGGAGAGATGGTTACATGAATGAGGATGATCCCACCAAATCTGAGAAGTCAATAGAATGACAACCATATGAATTCCAACTCATTTTCTAGAAGATCCCCTTCTAGAACCTTCGTGACCTCTTCTTATTTCCAAGATTAAAAACAGGTTTGCATCCTATATATGGAGCAGACTGCGAGAAGTTTGCACCCTAAGTGTGGGTGGCCTGTGAGAATGAAGGATTCTCGCACCCTAGACCATAGGCAACTTGCGAACTCATCTTAAAAATATGTTTCTGGAAGCAGACAGGAGCCACTTTTCTTAGGCAAAAAGTCCTTGTTGGGAGCCTGAATACATCACTGTTGAGACATCACCAGAGTGACAAAAATCATGTGTAACATAATGCCCCCCAAAGTAAGAAGCTGGAATCTGTGACGACCGAAATACTTTGTAAACTGCGTGTGTGTGTGTCAGAAACCAGGAGCGCACCTAATCAGAAACCTGCAACAACCAAGCATCTACAAAATATAATACCAGTTCTGAGGTAGGCATTCCAATACTCAGATCACAAATAAATAAAATCATAAATGTAGGTCATGACCACCAATCATACACCGTGGATCCATGTCGTCAAAATGTTGCATAGCCACTAGGAATACACTGTGGATCTATGCAAGAAGACTTAAATTAAGATGAAATAGCCACATGACATACAAAGTGGATCTATGTGCCGATACAAATCATTACTCCATAGCAGCCTGGATCAAAAAGATGAGACCCAGGGTCTTCAATCCCGTCACCTGAAAATACGAATCTAGCCATGCAATTACATGTGCTGAAGTCGAACATGGTAGAAACCACTTGATTACCGGTCATTGATGAAAACCGTTAACAAGTGCGAGGGAAATCACCATTCATGTCGATGACTCCCAAGGTACCGAAGTACAATCCAAATGAATGAGAAATGAATGAGCTGAAGTCGAGCACTCGGCGAAATCTTTCGATTAGGGATCAATGATGTGAAACCCTTGTCGAAAGCGAAGAGACCTACCATTAATACATGCAGGCTCTAAGGTACTAAATAATTTCTAAGTCTTGTTTCCGGATAATGAGTTGGAGTCGACAGAACAAGACTTGTCACAGGAGGGCCTTGATGTATCCTTGATCAGGGGATCAAATTTTGCTCAAAAATTCAAAGTGCTTGGAATTGCTTCAAATTGAAAGAGAGCGTAGGCCTCATTGTTACGAACCCAATGCAACTCGTTTGGGTTCAAATGGACGTCAAGAGCGAGAGATATCGTGTTCTATTCAAATTTACAAACAGGCAAAAAAAGGGGTTGCTGACTGTACAGTCCGTACAGTCCATACAGACGCTGACGTGGCGGGCCGTACGACACGTGGAAGACAGCCATTCGGACAGTTGGCAGGTGACTTGGCATGTTTGGCAGCGAATGGAATGATGACACGTGGCCCAGTCAATGGCCTCCATGTGTCATCCATTTATTGGTTTAAAACTTATGNNNNCTTGTTATATATATGGTGCAATATATATATATGTTTGTATATGCATGTGGTTTGGGGCGCGACCGGGTTGGGGCTTAGCCCCAACCCTTGGTCGCACGATATGTTACATATAACCCACAGCTATATCATATGGATGCGCGCGCACGGTTGTGTTTGTTCCAACGGTTATATCAACAACCCACCATTTGGACTTTGACCATTGGCTTATGTAACAAGAGCCTATGTTAATGCTAGCGCGTGGATGCATGGGTCATACGACCTGGTCCTTGACGGTTAGGGGCTAGGTGCGCCCGTAACTGTCCTACAGTTTGCACGGTTCACGCGGTTGCGTCTGGTGCTAGGTTTTTACGCTTAAATATGCGTGTGGGCTAGGTTGAGCCAACAAGGGTGTGTTTTGTAGATGCAGAGACAACAAGCTTGAAGGGGGGACTTCCAGGAAGCCTATCTTCTTCATTTTTTTGGCCAAACGAGGTGACGAAAAAGCCCAGCTAGGGGTTTTTGGACGTTCTGAAGCCATTGGAGCAGTCTATTTGACATTTTGAGCATTGTAAAGCACATTTTTGAGCACTTTGAGCAAATAATACAAATGATCCATTGGAATCTAGACCAGGAGATGTAGCCCAAGAGAGGGGTGAACTCCTTTATCATTTGCTGTGTTATGTGTTTTCTGTTCATTGATTATGTTGTTGTTTATATGCATCTTGAATGAGTAAATCCTATTAAAAATTTTGTTGCAAAGATGATCCATTTTCATTTTAACACATAAATTTTACTTGCAAATATTTTCAAGAATACAAGTCTTCTTCATTTTTAGATCAAGTTGGTATCAAAGCATAGGTTTTTCAAGACTTGATTATTTGCAAGTGTTTTGTTTTCTGATGCTCACAA
>SNQJ01S0184981.1:0-18790 GCA_010110895.2 Picea sitchensis
TGTGTAGATTTCCAGGAAAATTCAAAGGGGCATAACTAGCATTTGCTTTGTTAAAAACCCTTGGTAGGGGTGGTTGTTGTTGTGGGATATTTATTCCCATGACTAGATGATCTATTAACAACTTTGAATTCTCAGGAGTGAGTGGATTAAAGAATGCTTTTAATTCTTCTTCTCTTAGAGGATCCTTCAAAAGATATGTTTGATGAATTTCTAAATCTTTCATTTTAGGGTATAAGAAATGAAATATAGGGTATTTAATATGATAACTATCAAGATATTCTTATGGAGAAACGTTGGGAGAATTTTCAGTCGGATAGATATGAGAGATTATAGGATAATATTTAAGGGAAAGATCAATATTATGTCCAGGGAAGAATTCAATTGAATGAGTTGTGATAACTGGTAAAGGTGGGTTTGGAGAGTTTGGAAGGGACTCTTTAGGAGATGTTGGAAGAGGAATTTAAAGGGAACTAGGAGGAAACTATTTAGAAAGATATTTTATAACATTAGAGGAATTTTCTTTTGATTTAGGGTCTGTGGAAGAATAAGGTTTAATAATAGAAGGTATAATAGAAGGTGTTATAGGTCTTTGTCTAGGATTTCTCTTAGACACAAGTGTTTCTAGATTTGCTACTAGTATTGTATTTTTTGGGTTTGGGATAACCCTAATGTTTTTATTCCCTGATGCCATGATTGAAAATATGGATTCTCCATGTGAAATATTTTATCCTTCCTAACTCTTGTTCACCAACAAGGAGCATGTTTCTATGTCGTTCTTCCCAGGGAAAAACAAAATTTCTCTAATTTGGTCCCCAACAATGGTGCCAAAATAGTGTTGTAACCCTTGAGATGTTTCTAGCTAGGAAACTATGCCAAGGCATCCATTAAATTTGATTGATTTTTTTTGTTTAAGTTTATCTTTCCTAAAACAAAGTGTTTTACTGATTCATTTCAAGATTTAATAAGTATTCTTCGATACTTTAACAATAATATTTTGAGGGCATAATTTCAATGTTTCAATCTGTTAAATATTTTAAGAGATGAGAGAAGAAATAGGAAGAACAATAATGATAATAAAATAATGTATCTTCCGAGAAATACTAGTTTACTTCTCAATTAAAATAAATTATGTAGAATATGTATCTGAATTAAGAATATAAAGTGAATATAAAGGAACGATTTGTTTCTATTCAAAAAGGTATAAATAAAATTAAGCACATGTCCTCTTAATACTCATAGTATGTCGAAGAAATTTGTAGCTTTAATGATCACTTTTGCAGTTGCATATTTAAAACTTGGTTATGATTTGATCAAATCTGATATTTATAGAACATATACTCATTTCTCATGATTTAAATTATTCATTATGTACTTTTATTGGCTATAATAAATAGATATTGCTCGGTGTGTCATGGATGAAGATATATGTGTCATCATTTTAATAGGATTGAAGATCTCCAAGAATTTTGTAATCTTGATCTTCTATGAATAATAAGACCTTCGTATGACCTGCCTTGATAACTAACCAGATCTTTTGTCAATGACATAGACTTCAACTATTGGAACCTTGGTGAACCAGTTACATATGATTACATTTAAAATATGTCAACTGGAATTTGGTTGTGAAGTTTACTTTTGATGCTGTCAACAAGTAGAAATAAGTGCTAAAATGAACTTATCATTCCATTCATGTGCATAAACCTAACCTTTCACATGCCTTCATTTCGATGATCTTTTGTTATCAATTATTGTATCTTGGCATATTCTTAGCCATCAGAGCAAATCATATTTCAATTAATACGTGACATGATTTGATTCGATGATGCATGGTAGAACATGATTCAGAGGTGTCGTGGAATTTAATTTTCCTCCCACTAAAATCATATAGGACACACGTTGTCTCTTTATTGATTGAAGGGGGGTCATGTGTGGTTAAATTAACCATAGGCAAGGTGGGATGAAATTGACGGATGTGTGACATGCCATAAGGGATTTAACATTGGTTAAGTTTCATGGCCCACCTCTTGTTCATTAATCATCAAACATGCAAAGGGTTTGCGATAAAATGTGAGTCATTGATCAACATGTATGATTGTGCCATCCTTCCTAGGTTAAATATACACTTTATTATATAAATAAATGATAAAATATAATATAATTAAACTATAAAGAAATAAAACTTTAATAATAACAATATTAAAAATCAATCAAAACTAAGCACTATTAAAATATGAAATAATAATTTACATTATACTATATAATATAAACTAATTTAGTCAGTACAAAAACCTTGTAAATAGAAAATATGTAAAAATACTATAAAACAAATTTCAAATATTATTTACAAAATATAAAAACTAATACCTTAAAACCCTAGTAAATCTAAAGACCTATTAAATTTTTTTTTCTAAATATTATGAAAAAATTAGATTATGTTAAAACATATCGCTCCTCTTTACTTGGCCTCTGCAAATGATAAAGAAATATCTAACTTCTTTTTTCTCGACCAATAGATGGGACCGTAACCCAAACTAAGCATGCAACCATACGTGAACTTATGATATGTGCTCTCACCATCCCTATTAGAATCGGTGAATTCCATGAGAGCCAATGAAAAGCTTACTGCATAGTGGATCCCATAACCCATGGTTCCATGAACATATATAAGGATGAACTTTGCAAAATTCCATTGTATCTCATGCGGCTCCTACATGTACCTAGAAACTACCCCTACTACATATGAGAGATCTAGTCGGGTGTGGGTGATATATAAAAGGATCTCCACAAGTTTTCGATACAAGGTGCTATCCACCAATGGTGGATCAAGATTTACCCAAGATATAAAGGGTGTGTTTTTTGAATTACAGTCGGTCATGTGGAATATAAAAAATGGATCCCTGATACACTTAGTTTGAGATAGATTGATTTTTGAATCATCTAGAATAACATCGAGACCAAGGAAATAGTGCAGTGGACCCATGTACACCATACAGAACCTGTCGTGCATAATGTATTTGATTGCAAAAATTGTTGAGGCCGAACTTCCTATGATTAGGGGTTTATCAACATACATAACTAAGATCAATAAGGAGTCTGAGCTCCTCAGAATGTAGATGTTAGGATATGATTTGCATCTGAAAAAGTTCTAAGAGATAAAGTAGACATCCATATTCACATACCATGCTCTAGGTTCTTTTTTGAGTCCATAGAGGGACTTCTTTAGTTGGTATACTAAGGATGAGTTCTAAATAAAACCCTATGACTACTCCATGTAAATATCCTCTAAGAGATCCCCATGAATAAAATTTGTCTTCACGTCCATTTGGCGAACATTGAAATCCATGGTTGTTGCAACAGTAAGGGCCAATCAGATGGAGTCCATCTTTTCTAGAGGAGAAAAGGTCTCATCAGAGTCTATCTCATGGATATGCTGAAATCCTTTGACACCTAGTCTTGCCTTATACCTACTCGCTTGCATTTGACAATCTTCCTATATGAAGGAAGTGGAACCAAATCCCAAGTCTAGTTCTCGAGGAGAGAGTTATACTACTCCTACGCAACGACTTCCCAGAAGGGATTCACTACAGCCTGTAGGTCTGTGGGTCTAAAGCTAGAACCATATAGTAATGCATGGGAATTATTGGTTTAATAGATGTTAGTGCACGAGGAGGATCCTCAAACTAAGACCTCATACTCCTATGATCTGTTGGATCCCCCAAAAGGTATATTGCTTCCTATAGGGTGCTTTGTGCCCACTTGATCATTTGTGGTGGCTCATAATCTGCATGATGATCATAGACATGCTCATCATCTTCTGAATCATATTCAAAACTCAAATATGAACCATAATCTAAGTGAGTGGACTCATCATGTAATGAACCAAATTCTTAAAATTATCATAAAAAAATAAAAGTACACACCATGTATAGAATGTGAGCATGGAGCACAACTCCAATATAGATAAGTTACAAAATAACTCCTTAAAGCATAACAAAACCTCCTCCAAATAATTAGTTACATTCATACACCACAATTCATATGTCCCAATAATGAATACGCGATATCTATATATACCTATTCACACTTGCACATGAGGCCCCTTTACTATTAGGATGTCCCTATTACATATATATTTATACATTACATGTACATTTAGGCCCATAAATTCCCATCCCTATGTATGCTCCCCCCTTGGGGTCATATCATATACATTTATCCCTATATATGCTCCCCTTGGGTCATAACATAGTACCTTCCTTCAAAAAGTGTTGTCCTTAAATAATTGCAATTAAAGGCTTCACATGCAATGAAACCAAGTAATATGATTTTCTTATGTTCCCGATTTCTTCCTTCCATTGATGATGATCCATCCATCCAAAATAATTTTTTTTCAGTCGTAATCCTTGGTGTCTGGTTGTTGCATAATTTTATTTCTTTTGATTTCATGTATCATTGTTGAAGCTTCTCCAATTTGTTGTAGATTGATGCAGGAGCATCTCTCCACGTTAGCCGACCAACCAGCAAGCCGCGTCAAGCACACGCATTCAAAGCTGAAGAGAGGCATCACCCTTATTTTGATTTAGAAATTGAATGTAATTAAATGTTTAAGCTGTTGAGCTGTGAAGCCGTGCCTTTGCGCAAGCTGTAGATAAGGTAGGCCTTTAATGTTTGTAAGGCTAGAATCTAGATCCGGATAGCGGACTAGACAACCCATTCAATGTAATTGACTAGGGTAGGTAGATTAGAGGGAAGAGCTCGAAGAGCCCCCTCATGTAAAAAGATGAATTGTATCTCTTGAGTAGTGGTAGTGGTTGTAAGAGAAGGAGCCAAGACCTTGTTTCAAGTCATGCTCAGGAACACCTTGTACAAACAGGCATTTTCCATTTTAATACAAATAACATTTTTTCCTGCATGACTATGTGTTGAATGAATGTCTGTGAGTGTTCTTTATATGATATGAATGTATGCTATAGGTTTGCATTTGCAGGATTTCTTGATTTCAGGCTTGAGAGGTCTTTGAGGCTTCACACCAGGGGGTGTGACAGAACGTTGTGGGTTCTGATAGCCATGCACAGAGGATGCATTTCTGAACTCTGCGGAGTCAAACAGAGGCGTGCCAGGTGGGAACATAAGCTGAAATCATAAATTCAGGAGGAAGACCTCAAGGTTGATGAACACCTTGGAGGAAAGGCTGTGTATGAGAGACAAAGTTACAGACAAAGACTCTGCTGTGAGTTCTGTAGAGCTCTGCTAAGTGGGCATTGAGAATATGCACAGTGGTGCATTGAGAAGAACTCTGCTGTGAGTTCTTAAGAAGTCAGAATCACTGAGGATTCTTGACACTTTTACAGGAGGGCATTGAGCAGGTGCAAGGAGTGCACAAAATACATAAGAACTATGATGTGAGTTCATACAGAAGAACCAGAGTTACTGAGGATTCTGAGAGCTTTTCTAGGTGGGCATTGAGCAGGTGTAAAGAGTGCACAGAGGACAGAACTGCTGAACATTCCGTGAAAAGATATTCTGCCAGGTGGCATTGAGTAAGTGTGCTGAGAGGCATAGAGGAAAAGAGAAATCTTTGAGTTCTATAATTGAAGGAAGAATCCATTGAAGGATCTTCACAGAGTTGCTGTACACCCTAAAGGACTCAACAAGAGGTTGCTTGATGCAGAGGATATCCAGGAGGGCATCCAAATATTCTCCATCTGTAGGAGGAAGGAAGAAGGATTTATTTCCTTAGGGGTCTGAGTGTTTGGGAAGCTCAGGAGAGACAGCACTGTGTGTGCATGTGAATACTCTGCAGAGGTGCATGATTTGAAGAATCCTTCAAGGATTCGAAAGGAACAATCTCAAGAGGAACAACACCATTGAAGAGCGCAGGTGAGGACTTAGATTGTGGAACTCGCAGTGGAGACATAACAAAGGTTGAGGCCTTTGAGAACTGGAAATTCTTCCAAGTCTCATAAGAAAGGGTGCAAGCTCAGGAAGAAGCAACAACAGCCCTGAGATCAGCTGGAGAAAAGAGATCTAGACCGTTGATCTCATGTCCAGATAGCATGCAGGAGAAGAGAATGGATCTTGACTGTTCGATCTTGATATATTGACCCGAAAACCATCATATTTGTCAAGAGTTGCAAGGGAGTTAAGACTTCATGAACAGGGAGAATAAAGTCTCGAAAGGATTTGTCATCGAGATTTCAGTCATTGGGATATCAGAAATCTTGAAGACAGGAGATCGGGAATTTCCATGAAGAAAATCCCGAAATTGATCTAAACCGTCGGTTTGTGGGGACACGTGCTGGAGATCGAGCAACCCATTGGTATATCGGCTACTGGGGTTTTGAGTTGACATAGAACTTTTTCATCGGGGAATCGCAACTCACGAAATCCTGAGATTGAATCCGAGCTGTTCGTTTATGGAGACACGTGGTGGAGATCGGAGACCCATCGGTATATTGGCTATTGGGGTTTTGATTTGACAAAGGATTTCTGTCATCAGAGTATCGAAAGTCCCAAAATCATGATATTGGATCAGGGTCATCCATTTGTTGGGGACACGTGGCTAAGATCCAGACTATCGGGGAAAGTCCCGATAGAATAGTCAAATCGGCGTATCGAGGTTCGACGTTTCGCGAATCCTGAAGATGAGACGCTCGGGACATTTGGAGTCGCAAAATCGCGAGATGTGATCAGGACCGTCCATCATAGGAGGACGTGTGGAGGAGATCAGAGCATTTGGTAAATTTCCTGAAAGGACAGCTATCTATCGGTGTTACGAGGATCGAGATATCACGAATCCTGTGGACAAGAAGTCCATGCATTTTGGAACTTCGAAGTCCAAAACCCTGAAAGAAGGGAAGTGCCATTTAAGGGGCCAGCTGTCATCATATCAGAGAATCGGGATTCGAGATATTGACAGTCCTAAGGGAAAATGCATCTGGGCATTTTAAAACCCGAAGTCCCAAGGGAGATCAGGGACTGTTGGTTTCATAGGCAATCACAGTTCTTGATCGTGATAAAGGAAAAAAGGGGTTGTTAGCTGACGTCATATCGGGAATCGACAAATCAGGGATTCCGTGGACAAAAGGTTTGATACATTTCAACCTTAGAAACCCCGAATCCCGATAAGAAGTATGACTGTGGTCATATAAGGGGAGGTCGTGTGGACCAAAAGTCTAGCCTAGAGGGCTAATGGAAATTGGAGCACATCGAGATTTCAAAGTCCAAACCGCCCGAAAGAGATAAGGCTGCGGTCTTATGAGAACTGGTCACATGGACCAGGGCATAGCCAGGAGGGGCTAAGGCCAAAAAGGGGTGCATCAGTAGATCAAAGTTCGGGACTTTGTGAGGATAGAGAACTCTCAACATCAGGGATCAGGAAACCCCGAAACCTGAAAGTATATCTTTCCTATTGAGGAAGAGGCAGTGGTCGGAGTGCAGAAGACCGTGGGGAAATTAAGGACCTGTGGATCGGGTTTTTAATAGAGATTCCATTGAGGAATCGAAGAGTCACTTTGGCTCAAAAGGGGAAGTTGAACGATCCTTAAGAATGGGAGGTCAGTGCAGGGGCCTTTGCTGAGGCAGAGGTGGCGTCTGCATCAAAGTGGTATCAGAACTCATAGCTTGATTCTTATCTGTATATTTTAGGCAAGGGAAGCAAGCAGAAGATAGAAGAAGACAGAGTACTGAAACTCTGTAGGGATTTGTTTGTGGGTAGGAAATAGTCCATAGACAGTCAGGAGGACTGTTAGAGAAGCTGAGGCACTCGAGGTGATGGAGTGAGTAGCAAATTTGCCAGGAAGGAAGATAGACAGCGACATGGCTACTGAAGGCCGTAGATTTTCTGGAAGAAAGGACCTAGAGCTGATGAGCGACGTTGAATGGGATGAAGAAATCACTGAGATGAACGTGAGACTGGATGAAATTTCAATTGAGATGCGGCAGGATAAGAGGTTGAGATGGATGCACGAATGGCCCATGAGGAAGGCAAAAGAAAAATGGCCAGTCAGGGAATTGATGGCTAGAAGACAACGTAATTTGTTAAAAGGATGGTTGAGGAATGATGAAAACCTCGACGGACCTAAGGAGAAGGTTTAGGTATGTGAACCAGAGACTAGGAGAGATCTCAGTGAGATGGGACCAGTTGGAGATTTCAAGAACTGCCAGGAGGGCAGGGAAGAAATTCCAGTTTTCCATGTGGTCAACGAGTTGAGATCATTGCGGGGTCTCAGAGACTGTCAGGAGGAAAGCTAGGGAATTTCACATTGCCATCTAGGCAATGATATCATGTCACTGTGGGATCTCGAAGACTTCTAGGAGGGCAGTGGAAGCATCTCATATTGCCAAGTGGGTAGAGATGAGCATTCGAGACTATCTGAAATTCTCATGGACTCAGAGGTGAGTTCAATTCAGCAAGGAGTGCTGATGAAGATGGGATCAATTGATCTCATAATATGCTAAGAGAGCAGTGAATAGATCCCATATTGCCAGGTGGGCAGGGATGAGCAGGCAAGTTGGAATTAGCCAGAGGAGCTGACAAAGCAGGTGAGCTCAGAAATGGATTTAGATCAGCATGTGCAGCTGATAGAGGAGGAAGATATGAGAAATATTCTAATGATTGGAGGAATTGAAGTATTCCTGCCACATGCCCAAGAGGAGGCAGAAATCGGTGTTGTAGGTGTGACAACAACATGGGGACAGCTCGTTGAGATTGTCAAAGAAGGATTGGAACAAATATCTGAGGCTGCTCAAGAAGGAGAGGAAAATGAGAATTCTGAGGAATGGCTCAACATATTCATCCAGGAAGTTGAGGAAGCCATAGCACCGAAGCTGACAGTAAAAGAAGGAGATGGAGGAAACGAGCATTCTGAGGAGTGGCTCGACACATTCAGCCAGGAAGTTGAAGGGACTGCAACATGGGAGTTTGCAGCAGAAGAAGAAGAAGAGGCAGACAACATTTTTTTTGCTGATCTGTGGGAACAGGTAGAAGACCTGGAGAGAAGGGTGAAAGTTCAAGGCATTCACATCTAAAAGGTGAAGTTGGAAGTTGATGAAGAAGGCATGGGATATCACAATGATCTGCTCATGTGCCGAAAATTTTTGCAGCTAAGGAGACTGCATGAACAGGGCCAACCATTGGAGCAACTGGATGAAGTGATCGACATGATCAGAGAGCTGATGATTCGGTCAGCAAAAACTGTCAGCAAGGAAGGGTTGAGCAGAAGAAAGGAAGCAGTAACAACACGGAAGCAGCAACAGCAAGAAGATGGAGCGGATGAACAGATCCAGAGGATGATTTGGGATCTAGGGGGATTACCACATCTTAAATGGGAAGCTCATGAGCAGGAGCTCATGAATTTTGTAGCTGAGGAGTATGATGTAGGAACATATCTCCACATCAGCCGACCAGCCAGCAAGCCACGTCAAGCACACACATTCAAAGTTGAAGAGAGGCGTCGTCCTCATTTTGATTTAGAAATTGAATGTAATTAAATGTTTAAGTTGTTGAGTTGTGAAGCTGTGCCTTTGCGTAGGATGTATATAAGGTAGGCCTTTAATGTTTGTAAGGCTGGGATCTAGATCCGGATAGTGGACTAGACAACCCATTCAATGTAATTGAATAGGGTAGGTAGATTGGAGGGAAGAGCTTGAAGAGCCCCCTCGTGTAAAAATATGAATTGTATCTCTTGAGTAGTGGTAGTGGTTGTAAGAGAAGGAGTTGATACCTTGTTATAGGTCATGCTTAGGAACACCTTGTACAAACAAGCATTTTCCATTTTAATACAAATAACAGTTTTTCCTGCATGACTATGTGTTGAATGAATGTCTGTGAGTGTTCTTTATATGATATGAATGTATGTTGTATATGTATGCTGTAGGTTTGCATTTGCAGGAGTTCTTGATTTCATTGAGAGGTCTTTGAGGCTTCACACCATGGGGGTGTGACAGAACACTACGGGTTCGGATAGCCATGCACATAGGATGCATTTCTGAACTCTTCAGAGTCAAACAGAGGCGTGCCAGGTGGGCACATAAGCTGAAATCATCAATTCAAGAGGAAGACCTCAAGGTTGTTGAACACCTTGGAGGCAAGGTTGTGTATGCGAGACACAGTTGCAGACAGAGACTCTATTGTGAGTTCTGTAGAGCTCTGCCAAGTGGGCATTGAGCATATGCATAGTGGTGCATTGAGAAGAACTCTGCTGTGAGTTCTTAAGAAGTCAGAATCACTGAGCATTCTTGACACTCTTCCAGGAGGGCATTGAGCAGGTCCAAGGAGTGCACAAAATACATAAGAAATATTCTATGAGTTCAGACAGAAGAACCAAATTCACTGAGGATTCTAAGAGCTCTGCTAGGCGGGCATTGAGCAAGTGTAAGGAGTGAAAATAGGACTGAACTGTTGAACGATATGTGAAAAGATATTATGCTAGGTGGCATTGAGTAAGTGTGCTGAGAGGCACAGAGGCAAAGAGAAATCTTTGAGTTCTGTAATTGAAGGAAGAATCCACTGAAGGATCTTCATAGGGTTGTTGGACACCCTAAAGGACTCATCAAGAGGTTGCTTGATGCAGAGGATAGGCAGGAGGGCATCCAAATATTCTCCATCTGCAGGAGGAAGGAAGAAGGATTTATTTCCTTAGGGGTCTGAGTGTTTGGGAAGCTCAGGAGAGACAACACTGTGTGTGCATGTGAATACTCTGTAGAGGCGCATGAGTTGAAGAATCCTTCAAGGATTCGAAAGGAACAAGCTCAGGAGGAACAACATCATTGAAGAGCACATGCGAGGACTCAGATTGTGGAACTCATGGAGGAGACATAACAAAGGTTGAGGTCTTTGAGAACTATAAATTCTTCCAAGTCTCGAAAGAAATGGAGCAAGCTCAGGAGGAAGCAACAGCATCCCTTGGATCAGCTAGAGAAAAGAGATCTGGACAGTTGATCTCACGTCCAGAGAGTGCGTAGGAGAAGAGAATGGATCTTGACCGTTGGATCTTGATCTAGAGACTTGACGGCCGTCGGATTTGTCGAGAGTTGCGAGATAGTTAAGCCTTCATGAACAGGGAGAAGAAAGTCCCAAAAGGATTTGTCATTGGGATTTCAATCATCGGGATATCAAAAATCTCGAAGACAGGAGATCAGGAATTTCCATGAAGAAAAGCCCGAAATTGATCTGAACCATCCATTTGTGGGGACACATGGCGGATATCGAGCAACCCATCGGTATATCGGCTACCGGGGTTTTGAGTTGACATATAACTTTTTCATCGGGGAATCGCAACTCGTGAAATCCCGAGATTGAATCCAAGCCGTTCGTTTGTGGAGACACCTGGTGGAGATCGGGGACCCATCAATATATTGGCTACCGGGGTTTTGAGTTGACAGAGGATTTTTGTCATCGGGGTATCGAAAGTCTCGAAATCATGAGATTGGATCAGGGCCATACATCTGTTGGGGACACGTGTCGAAGATCCAGACTATCGGGGAAAGTTCTGATAGAATAGTCAAAATCGACGTATCGAGGTTCGGCATTTTGCGAATCCTGAAGACGAGATGCCCGGGACATTTGGAGTCGCGAAATCATGAGAGGCGATCAGGACCATCCATCATAGGAGGACGTGTGGAGGAGATCAGAGCATTCGAGAAATTTCCCAAAAGGAAAGCTATCTATCGGTGTTACGGGGATCGGGATATCATGAATCTTGTGGACAAGAAGTCCATGCATTTTGGAACTTCGAAGTCCAAAACTCTAAAAGAAGGGAAGTGCCATTTAAGGGGCCAGTGGTCATCATATCGGAGAATCAGGATTCGAGAGATTGGCAGTCCCGAGGGCAAATGCATCTGGGCATTTGAAAACCCGAAGTCCTGAGGGAGATCAGGGACTGTTGGTTTCATAGGCGATCACAGTCGTTGATCATGCTAAAGGTGAAAAGGGGTTGTTAGCTGATGTCATATCGGGAATTGGGAAATTGGGGATTATGTGGACAAAAGGTTTGATACATTTAAACCTTCAAAACCCCGAATCCCAATAAGAAGTATGACTGCAGTCATATAAGGGGAGGTCATGTGGACCAAAAGTCTAGCCTAGAGGGCTAACAAAAATTGGAGCACCTCGGGATTTCGAAGTCCAAACCCCCCGAAAGAGATAAGGCTGCGGTCCTATGAGAACTGGTTAGATGGACCAGGGCATAGCCAGGAGGGGCTAAGGCCAAAAAGGGGCGCATCGGTAGATCAGAGTTCGGGAGTTCATGAGGACAGAAACTCGAAACCCAAAAGTATATCTTTCCTATTGAGGAAGAGGCAGCGGTCGAAGTGCAGAAGATCGTGGGGAAATTAAGGACCCGTGGATCGGGTATTTAACAGAGATTCCACTGAGGAATTGAAGAGTCACTTTGGCTCAAAAGGGGAAGTTGAACGATCCTTAAGACCAGGAGGTCAGCGCAGGGGCCTTTGCCGAGGCAGAGGTGGCATCTGCATCATATATGTTGGTCTATGATAATATCTTGTTGAATAATGGTTTTTTTATGCCATATTCCATGAATATTTATGGTTATTCCATCTTCTTCCTTGATAATGTTGATATTGATCTTCTTTTCTTCCTAGAAATATCTCTTGATAATGAGGGTGTCAATATGGTTTGAATTTTGATGGTTTTTCTTTATTTTGCACACCCATGTCATCTATATTCTTTTCAGAGACAATGGAATCCTCTATCCTCTTTTCTTGTTCCTTGATTACTCTATCCTTGGATATAATACCATCATATTTAGCATGTACATCATCTATATGGAGTTCAAATTCTTCAAGTATCTCCTTTTGACCTTCTTGAATCTTGTCTTATTTCTCCTTTTGAAGTTGCAATGTTACCCCATCTATCAAATTATAATGCTGTTCTTCAATTATGGCTTGCATTTCTGATTTTAGCTCATTTGTATTTAAGGATTACTCAACCTTCTTGCAAATTTCCTTTTCTAGTCTTTTGGTAGATTCTTCATCCAAGATCCTTGTTTCTTCTTGATTTTGACAATTCTTCCTTTCTTCTTTGAATCTCTTAACCTCATCAATTACTTATTAATTATGGTTTCATAATCTACAAATCACTTTGTCTTTATTTTTCAAATCTTCCCTTGAATCATCCTTTTCCCACTTTTCTTTACTACTCTTTTCTTTCTTTAAGTTCTTAACCTCTTTAATAAGTGATTCATTAAGGTTTTGTATATTATATAGCTCCTCAGCCTTCTTCTTAATCTCTTACTTTTATTATTTTAATTCATCTTGATCTCTATACATTTCCTCCATTTTTGTATCCCTAATCCATTTATCTGGGAAGGGTCTTTCAAATTCTTGCCATGTGGAATAGAGAATAGTATCTTGATCAAGGATTCTCCACCACTTATAAGATTCACCATGAAACTTCATTCTTGCATGAAAAGGATCCTTAAAATGTTATTTTACCATCTTTAACCATTCCTGAGGATCTATTTCATCTTTATCTTCATTGCATGTAAATTTAGGTATTTCCATTGATTCTTAAGTGAGGTATACCGTCAACTCACAACCTCAATTTATATCATATAGTTATAATCCTTATTCCAATATTCTCTTCTATGTTTTTTATTTGTAATGGATTTTGAATCATCTCAATTGGACATTCCAATCAAAAGTTATGATAGTTTTAAGTGAACATACATTTGAAACCTTGATTTGGAGTCTGTCCTCCTGGCCGACCTTCCTTTTGATGTATTTATGTGATTTTAGTCCCTATCAGTCTAACATTTTGACCTATAGTACTATGAAATGTTTTCTCTACAATTACATAGGTCTGACCAAAATTGGGTGTGCCAAATGAAAGTTATGATAACTTTCCCAAACCTTGTTGAATTTTGGCCTATTCTGGAGAGCTAACTTGTACAACATTCCATGTGCCCAATATTTGATATATGATTTTGAAACTCTAAAAAAACAAATACTAAGGACTGTAATATTTTCAATACAATTGGTCTCACATAATTTTTATCCTCTACAAATAACTTATGACTACACTTGTTTGAGACTAGTTAGAGGACTAGTCCAAAACCCTATCTTCCATAGGGTGTATCTTAGAAAGTGAAACGACCCAGAAGATGAAATTCATTCCATAGGTACCTTGATAAGTATTTTAAACAACTTTCAATTTATCCATATGAAATGACCCCAAAACAATGTTAGAGCGGAAATTATAAGATGAATTTATTAACGTAGCAAAAGCCTATGATTGGTGCTATGATACCAAATGTAATGAACCAAATGCTTAAAATTATCATAACATAACCTAAGTACACACCATGTACAAAATGTGAGCATGGAGCACAAATACAAGAGAGATAAGTTACACAATAACTCCTTAAATCATAGGACAACCTCCTCCAAATAACCAATTACATTCATACATCACAATTCATATGTCCCAATAATGAATACATGATCTCTCTATATACTTATTCACACTTGCACATGAGCCCCCTTTACTATTAGGATGACCCTATTACATATATATTAACTCATTACATGTACATTTAGGCCGATATATGTCCCCCATTGGGGTTATATCATATACATTTATCCCTATATATGTTCCCCTTGGTTCATAACACATCATCACTAATGTATGGTGCAGGTAGTGGTATAGAGATATCTACATGGGGCTTCAATGGTGCATGCAAGGGAGTTTCCTCAAACTAAACACTGCACTCAATGATGATCCTGCCAGTAGAGGGAGCAAGTAACATGTAACCCTTCATACCATCTAGATATCCCATGAATATGCATGAAATAATCTATGGATCTAATGATTTCATCTTTTCAGAGGGTGTGCAGGCCCATGTGTGTGATTCAAATATTCAGAAGTGGGTGAATTTTGGTATTCTTTCGCTCCATACCTCAAAGTGAGTTTGGTACTTGATAGATATATGAGATCTATTCTGAATTTGGTTGGCACAATTAAGTTCCTCAACCCAAATCTTGGGTGGTAGAGATATTGCATGAAACATGCAGGTGGCCATATCCTTGAGGGATCTATTCTTCCACTCAACTACTCCATTCTACAACAAAGTGTAAGGTATTGTGTGTTGCAGATGTATACCCGCCTCTGAACAAAGATGTTGGACATCTTAGTTCACATATTCCCCCCCATTGTCTTTGTGGATTATTTGTATATTTCTTCCAGACTGAGTCTCTACATGTGCTTTGATGTCTTTGAGATGCTTAAAAACCTCTAACTTCTACCTGACAAAATACACCCAAGTGTATCATGAGAAATAATCAATAAATATAAGCATGTACCTTGATTTTTTTATGGATGAATGAGGAAAGGGTCCCATAAGATCACTATGGATGAGGTCCAAAGGAGAGGAGGCCCTCCAGGCCCTTCCCTTTCACAAAATTTTCTTGGGGATATTTGAAAATAATGCATCCTTGAAAACCTCCTTTGGAAAAATGTATGTTGGGAAAGTCGGTGACCATATCCTTTTTGCATAGTTGTTGCATGTATTTGAAGTTCAGATGGCCGAATATCTCGTTCTATAATATACTAGTATCATCAACATGCGTTAGTAGTAAAGTAGAATCATATTTATCAATGAATTTACTGAAAGTATACAAGTGATATTGGTGCTTTACCTCATCAACAACAATCATGGAGTTATCATGCGTATCAGATGTACTTACGAAATCAGGTGTGAATTCCACCCTTTTTCTTGTACAAGAATGTTTTATTTGATAAAAAAAGAATAGATTCATAGAGTGTTTTGGAACATGCAAGACATTATCGAAACTTCCGTGTTGGAGTTCTACTCTTCCTTGGCCAACGACCTCAACTAGAGTATCATCTCCCATGAGTATGGGAGGAACCATGCATTTAAAAATAGGAGATAAAATACTCTTTGTTATTTACATATGGTGGGATGTTCCTGAATCTAGGATCTATTCATTAGGAGAAGGGTTAATGTAAATCAATGCATGAGAGTTACCTCATTGGGCTTGATCTTCTGGATTCTTATTGGTAGCTTTGGGAATGTGATCCTCAAGGTTTTTATTCTAAAGAATATGTGCCATATGATCAATATATTTCTTCATTCACGCAGACTCAAGATGATAAACATGGTTGTAGTAACCTCATTTATTCTTCCCTTTATTTCCTTTTCCACCTTTGGACCCTAAGGAATCATCCAAGGATTTTAGTGCCATTGCATATTTGGCTCTGCATATGACTTTCCCTTTCTTTTTTTCTTGGTATTTGGATTGCATGTGTTGCTTCTCTCATGCACAACAAGCGTATGTGCATTGGATCCCTTGATTATCTCCATCTTGATGAGCTTGTCTTGTTCATGCATGAGAGTTTCAATAAAATGATCTAATGTCAATATCTTCCGGGTAGATCTTAAAGTGAGTCTACTTGTATAGTAAGATGAGATGAAATCAATATAATCCAGACCAAGTTTTGTCGGAATTGAAAGGATCAAATGGGTTTCTTGAGTTGATTTATCAACACCACATCCCTTTAGATGGAGGAGGTACTTGAACTTTGTAAATAAGTCCTAGATGTTATCAAGATTCCTCAGATATAAGGAATTTATCTCTACCTCAAGTAGATGGCCTCTCATTTCTTCTATTTTTGCAAAGATATCCTCCAACTTTGTCCAAATATCATTTGGTATGGTAAAATCCAATGTGAAATAGAAGCTCAGGGGACATAAACATAGAAAGGAGGATATAAGCCTCATCGATACAGTGGAGACAATTATTCTTCTCAAAAACAAAATTTGGCTCAATCTTTGTTTCCATAGTAATTTGGTACAAGCCTTTGCATCTTAGTTGATGCATAATTTTCATCTTCCACTCGAAGTGGTTATGAGGCATGAGAAGTATTGATGAATATTAATCCATATTTTATTTCTACATCTTCCTCCTATACCTGCAAATATAAATTCTTATGTGATCTCTCCTAGCAATCAAGGCTCTGATAGCATGTAAAGTTTTCACATTGAACCTAGCTAGTAGAAAATGAACACACAAAGATTATGAGAGAGGAGAGAAGAGAAGAGAGTAGAATGAAAGAATTGTATTAAATGTTGAGTAAAATGGTAAAATACACATTATATACTCTTCATGGCTAAGTGAAGTTTCCATAGTAGTGATATAGAGAGATCTAGACACTCACTAACATAAACCAAAGTAATCTACCACCTAGTCCTAGTTAATTGGGCCATGCAATCATCAATTAATTGAGTCACATGTGTGGAAGTGACAGAAACACATGAAATCACGATATATGTTCCCTCTTGGCCACATGCATGATATATGTGCACTCCTAGTGAGGAAACTGAGTTGAACATGCAAATGTTGGTGATAAAATTGAGGTTTCCATGCATGAGTAACTTCTACTAGTGTAACCGAGTTGTAACTAATTCTAAACTGAATAGGGAAGAATAATTTGTAGGGGAATATTCTCAAGAGAGAATATTCTCATCTATGGAAGCACCCTCAACATTGGACTATCAACCTTATGAAAATAATTACCTAGGTGAGTATGTAATATCTCCAACAGGTTATTCCTAGTGATGAAAAATAAACCTCTTGTGTAGTTGGTTTGAGTTCATATTTTTCTATAGATGACACATAGGATAGATTTATAGCTAATAATGAGACACTTTTGGTTACACGGATGGTTATGTCAGGTTCTCATTTTCCTATTTTATCTTTTCCATCATAGGAAATGGATTATGAAACTATGGAGAATTATGAAGCAAGTTGTCATGAGCCTTAAGATCTCACAACTACCTTGGGAATAGAAAACAATGACTCTAATTTAGATGCTCATGTTTGTGGTGTGGAAAATCCCCCCCTTGGTTTGAATGAAGAGGTTCAAGAAAAACACATTTGGGTCACCCCCTCTTACCATATTCCTTATTAACTCCCCAAGATCATTCTTGAACCCTCTTGTTTTCAAAATTCTAGTGTTTTTCTCTCATCTTTATCTCATGACAATGAACATGAATGTGTTTTGGATAATGTTTTTTGTTCATATTTTCCTATAGATAATGACATGGATTATAATCAATCAATTAAATAAGAGAGTTTTTACACACAAAGCATTGTTCCTTCATTAGAAAGGAACAATTTGGAATTATTTTTTGTTGATCATAATTGTTGTATTGATTCTAGTTTGATTGATAATGATGAAGAATATTTTTCGATAATTATTGAACAATTTATTCAACCTTCTTGTTATGATAATTTTCCTAATTTTATCCTCTATACTAACCATTAGTATCTTTTGGAAGATGTGTTAGCTTTACATATTTTAAAAGAGATAAATAACAACGTTGATCAGTTAACTGTAATGTCCCCAACTAGGATAATGTGTTTCTAAGATGATTGTTTTTATCAAATACTTTGCAAATAATGTTTTGAGTTGATTGGTTACTTATGAAAAACAATTTGCATGTAAAATTGTAGTAGACATCTCATCAAAACACATTTCAAGTACAAAAAATCGAAGAGATGATCATGGCATTTTATTATGGATGGAATCTTCAAAAATCACATCAATATAAATCTCTATTGGTTCTAACAACAATTGTAATGTCCCCACCCAGGACAATGTGTTTCAAGTTGATTATTTTTATCAAATAATTTGCAAACAATGTTTTGATTTGGTTGGTTACTTATGACAAACAATTTTCATGTAAAGTTATAGTAAAAATATCATCAAAGAACATTTCAAGTACAAAAAATGGAAGAGATGATCATG
>SNQJ01S0184985.1:0-12236 GCA_010110895.2 Picea sitchensis
GGGAAAACCAACATATATTATATTCATACATTGTGTTACATTGTTTACAATACAATATACATATAGGAGCCAATGAAATCCAAAACCCTAACCCAATGACCTGGATTAGTCCAAAACCCTAATTCCTTAACCGGAAATAGAAAACCATCGGCGAAAAACCATGTGCCGAAAAACCACCTAATATCATGTGGTCCCGGNAGAAAACCATTGGCAAAAAACCATGTGTCGAAAAACCACCTAAATATCACGTGGTCCCGGAAATATGTCGTCCTGGTAATATGTCGTCCCAGAAATATGTCATCCCAGTGCGAAAAAAAAATTCGGGGGCGATGCCCCCCTCTAACCCCCCTACGCGCCCGACGTAGACGCTCAGACATTGCTACTCATGCAAAGAATATAACACATGCCCAACATCCAGGTATGCCTCTAAAAGTTGACCTTTCAAAAGCTTTTGAAAAACTAAGCTGATAGTACATGAAATCCCTCTTAACAACTTTCATTTTCAGCAAGGATTGGATCTCTTGGACAATGAACCTCATATCGTCAACCTTCTTTTCAATCCTTGTCAATGGAGTCCGCTCCAAACCCTTCTCCCCCATGAGAGGTATAAGGCAAGGTGACCCTCTCTCCCCTTTCCTATTTGTCATAATGGTTGAAAGCCTAGAACATTATATCAAGGATTCAATTCAAAATGGATCACTTCAAGGCCTTCCTCTACACGCGTTACAACCGACATTTTCCCACAACCAATTTGTTGATGACACGATGCTTCTGAATACCCCCACGGCGCAATAAGAAAAAAAACTAAGATCCATCCTCAATGATTTCAACGAAGCATCCAGAACCACCTTTAATTTGGCCAAATCACAAATCTTCTTTTTTAATATGCCTGAAGCTATCCAACAACACATTTCACAACTTTTGAATATTCTCATCTGCTCTATGCCCTCTCAATAACTAGGACTCCCTCTCCCTGACTTGGAAGCCAAAAACATCTCATGGGACTCTCTCCTCCTCTCCATCTCCAACCTTCTTAGCAACTAGACCTTCTGTTCCCTTAACCTTCCAACCAAAATTACTCTATTAAAGTCAGTCTTTCAAACCATACCTGCCTACCTCTTCTCAGCCCTCGCTACCACCTAATCGGTAATAAAGAAAATAAGGAACATGCAAAGGAATTTTCTATGGCATGGCCATAATCCAGACAAACAATTGGCCTTATTCATCTCAGACAAAGTCTCTAAGACCAAATATCTAGGAGGTCTGGGCCTCAGGGAACCTAGAAAATTAAATAACACCATGGGTGAAAAGATATGGTGGACATGGCTCAAAACTAGGACAGAGATTTGGGAAAAAGTCTGGAAACACAAATACGCCCCGAATACGCATCAATATCATATCATCAGGATGCAGGAGAAAATTCAAGGCTCCAACATCTGGAACGCGACCTATAAAAACCGGCCACTAATACATGAACATGATTTTAGGGAAATTCACAATGGCCAAAATGCCTTATTCTAGATGGATTCCTGGCAGCAATTTCCACCCCTTCAATCGAAAGAAAACCTACAATCCTATGAAAATAAAATTCAATATCTTTCCACTCTAAAAGTGGCATATGTGTGGTCAAACACCCCCAACAACTCTCCCTGGTGAAGCTGGAAATCAACCCACCAGGAACTCCAAGTGGCAATGGATTGTGACCCGCAGCACTAGAAAAAAGCAACAATCCAAAGGCGAATCCGGATAATCACATACCCAGATATTCTCAGATGGGGACACACATCGTATGGAAATTTCACACTCAAGGAGGGATATACTCTACAGGAAAAATTACAAAATCTTCAAAAAGATCGCATCTTGACAACAATATGGAAATCAAAATTATGGCTCAAAATCTCCACTTTCCTATGTCTTCTAATTCAGAACAAGATCTTAACTTGGGACAACCTACAAAAACGATATTTCATAGGCCCCTTAATTTTCCACCTCTGCTACCATAAGGTAAAAATGATGGAGCACCTCCTAAACAATTGTCCAATCAGTGAGGAAATATGGAATTAGGCCACCTAGCTCATGATAATAACTAAACGAGCTAATAACAACATCATAAGCACAATCAAGGATTGGGGACCCAGATCTTACAAAATTACTATCTTGAACAGACCCTTGCAACTGATACCAGGCTTCATTTTTTGGAAACTATGGAAAGAGAGGAACAAACTAATATTTCATTCCTGGTCCTCCCTTCCTTCCTTCCTCTGGACCACCATCCTCTTGCATCTCTAGGAAACTCTTCAGCTACATGTGTGGACCCAGGAAGACTTCCACACTGAACCAGGTGAGCTCTCTATCCTTAACTCATGGGGCTTCTCGTTGTCACACTCCACCTCCCCTGTAGTCCCCCTTAAAAGAAAAGGCCCTTAGTCCCTCTACGTGGCTTCCCCCCCCGACTGACTTTCACAAAGTCAACTTTGATGGTGCTTCCAAAGGCAATCCAGGAATCTCAGGTTATGGAGTTTTCCTAAGGAATAGGATGGGCCAAATTCAATGCCTCATCACAAAAAATATGGGATTCAATACCAACAATTCAACGAAAATTTGGGGTGTCATTAAAGGAGTGAAAATGGCTCTGGAACACAATCTCACCTGCCTGATCATTGAAGGATACTCCAAAGTCATAATCAACCTGGCAACAAAAATCATAAATGGAAGAGATACAGAAAAAATAACCCCCAGTTGATGCCTCCTCGCCCCCCTTCATAGCCTCAAGTCACTTCTCAGGCCCTCTCTAATTCTGACCACCTCTCACATAAGGAGAAGTGCAACAAAGTGGCAGACAGACTGTCCAATGCAGGGGTTGATTCCATGCAGCAGGTCATTTTCACCGATACAAGACAGTCCCAAAGCTCATCCCTCTGGCTCCATTGCAAGTAGCTATCCTAGCAGGATGACCCCCCCCCTCGGATGGGGTGCCACCTGGAAACATTCTGATGACACTTGGAACCGGGTGGCCATGGGAGGTATTAACCCCGACCGCTAGCCCACAGACATTAAACTCCCCATAGATCACACCATAAGGAAATTTATGGTAGTGCGCCTGGCTAGACAAGCTGGATTAATGGACGTGCAAGCAAGCCAGACCAGGAATACCAGGACCCGAATGGATGTCAACTCATCTTCAATGGAAAGAAGCGTTGTCAACTCAGGGATGAGCAGTAATAAACAAGGTTGTGTATTCCTCCATTCCTTCTCTTTGGATCTTCTAAGAGTTCTAGCAATGCTACTCTCTGTGTTTTTTTCCTGAGCACTCTCTCCATCTACCTTGGCTCTTCTACCCTCCTCTCGCCATACTCGCTCAACCCTCATAAGCTCCGTCTCTGCATTTCCCAGTACCATCTCTCAGCCTCCATTCCCACAACCCTTCACCTCCATACTCTTCATATCATCCCTAGCAAAAGAGGGAAATCCAAGAGGGGTGTTCGTTATTACAACACCCTCTCTCATCATAATAGAGTCTCCCCCTACCGACTGGCTCTTATTTCCCATTTCACAAGCCCTGCCACACCAACCAGAGGTCGGAGGAGGGTCCTCAGTTCTCTCCTCTTCAGGTCCATGGTGTCAGCTTGGTGAAGGAGGAAGTTCCACCCTTGTGTGCACACATTCCTCCGCCCACCCCTCTTTTTCTCCATGGCCTGAGCTCGGTTAAGGAGGAGGCTCCACCTTCATGTGCACACTCTCCTCTGGCCACCAATATCTTGCCCCCCCCAAATCTCAATCCACAAGACCCCTACTATTACGATGGTAGATGTATGGTGGAGGAGGAAATCCCCCCAAGATGGAAAGTGGAGGAAAACGCAGCGAGTGCCAATGAGATCACCACAGAGGTAGCTAGCAAGGATACAGAGGATGAGCAGCCTCAACAATTTGCAAATTGCCTCATGGAGGAGCACCTCCAACTCCTCTTTGATATCAGGAAGAAACAAGACAATCATATGCACTCTTAGAGCATCCTTGGCCAAAGGATGGACATCTTGTTTGATGCACTAGTGGATTCTCTAGCACGCACAAGATGCCCAACATGTGGCCAATGATTCACCCTGGTCTACACAATTCATGTACAACCAGGCTCGGTAATGGATTTAAGTCTCCATGTCATGGTTCTCTGTCAATTCCAGTTGCAGGATTAATTGCTGAGTTTACTACAACAACAGGATAGAAGAACACACAGTTTTTTCATATATTGTTTATGTAGTTTTGTTAATAGCAACTCTATCAATAGTTGGTCTTAGAGACCGTCCAAATATTGTACACACTTTTTTGTTTACGTAGATAGGATGCAAAATTTTTGGTAAGACATTTTGTTCAAACAACTCTAGCATACACGATGATGTGTCGATTTCATAACATCTAAGAGCCACGTGTTCTAGTTTCCCATATGTGGTAGAACATGTGGCTCACACTTGTCATTGTATAACTTACAAATGTCATTAATATAAGGATATACTTTTAGTTTAAAAAAAAAAAAACATCACATGCAATAATCAAGGTTCATGCTAAAATGTAAAATAAAATATTAACATGCCATGCACAACATTAACAACAAAAAACACATTCTAAAACATCTCAAAGATAAATAATACACAACATAATACAAGTTACAAAAAAAAAAAAAGAGAACTTATGTTTTCAAATAAACATTCACCAACTGGCTATAGATGTTGGATATTCCACCCAACCATATACATTGTTCTTCTAGATCTCAACAATAGGTCACCCCTGAGCCAAGGCCATGAATCTAGAAGGACATGTTATATTCCATATCTAACACACACAATCGATTATCAATATCTCATGGTTTTCCCAACCAAGCAACAATCTTTTTTTACTTGCTTTCTTCCCCTTTAACTTGCACAACCCAAAGGAATGAACCCCTTTCTCTACAATGTAGTCCTTCAGGTCATTCCACTTCTTTTCTAGGGATCCAATGCTACTGGCACAAAATCTCAATGCTGGAAACCCCAAGGATTCTCAGATATGGATAGTTCTTTCTCAACTTCCATCATTTTCATGCACACATGCATCCATTCCTTTCTGTAATAATAAACAATTACTTACAACCAACAAGTAATGGCTCTTTTCCTTCCATAGTTCATTTCTCATGCCCAGAACAAGAGTAAGAATGAAAGAGGAACCAATATCAATGAAAATGAGTGAATAACCAAAATGAATGAGGAACCTTGAACGAGAAATCCCCAAATAACCAAAAACATGGTTTATATAATTACATGCAATAACGCACCACATGGCCTTCCCCAAGAAGTTTATATAACCACTTTTCCGAACTAAAACCAATATGGTTAAATAAAATATAATGAAATACTTGGCCCCTTTATCCCCCTATCTCTATCCTTGTCTATCTTACATCCAACGATGTCATTAATTAATGTATTCAAAGTATTACATTTCTAGGAACTCCAACCTTTAAACTTTATAGGAACTCTGACCTTTCATCAAACAAAAAAAAATACATTATTAATCTCGAGACTAAAAAATGGGGTATTACATTCCCGTCCTCCTTATTTTGAAATTGTCTTTAGTGCATATAAAGAAGAGAGAAATAAAAAATTCAAAAGTCTTCAAAAAGTCACAGTTTCTCTTCCCGTATGGCATCCTCATGCTCCCAAGTAGCATATTCAAGACTGTAGCAGGTCCACTGAACCTTTACCAATCCTATGAATCAATTTTGGAGCACTTGGACCTCCCTCTCCAATATACGCGCCGGTTGGACCTGAGAGTCTCCTTCTGGAAGATTCCAATCAATAACATGGTTAGGATCATGTACATACTTTTTCATCAATGATGCATGAAATATATTATGCACATTCATGGAAGAAGGCAATGCAAACATGTATGCAACTGACCCTATTTTGTCCAATATCTCAAATGAACCATAGAACATGGATGCTAGATTTGTACAACTTCCCAACTTCAAGGAGCTCTTCTTGGGCTTCACTTTCAAGAACACATGCTCTTGGACTTTAAAATCTCTAGTTGTCATGTTCTTACCTGCATAACTCTTTTTTCTATCTTGTCCTGCTTTCAAATTCTATTTAATTTTAATCATCTGTTTTTCCATATCCTTGAGCAATTCTGGCCCATGTACTACTTTGCCCTATGTGTTGTCCCAACTCACTAGAGTATTGCATTTTCTACCATACAAAGCTTCAAATGGATTCATCTTCAATGAAACTTGATACCCATTATTGTAGGAAAACTCAATCAAATGTAAATAATTTTCCCACTTAAATGTCTTATTCATAACATACATTCTCAACATGTCTTGAATTACTTGGGTTACTCTCTCTGTATTCCCATCTAAAAATGGATGGTATTCCATGCTAAAATTCATATTTGTACCGAATCCTTTAAACAATCCTCTCCTAAAGTTTGAAGTAACTTTGTATCCCTTTATGAAATAATTTCCTTAGGTATAATATGCAACCTAACAATTTCCCTTATGTAAATTTCTGCAATATCAACTATTGTATGATTCATTTTTATGGGAACAGAATGAACAACCTTTGTCAATTTATCCACCACTACCATTATTGAATCATTTTCCCTTGTTGTATAGGGGAATTTAGCAATAAAATCAATGGTGACCACTTCCCATTTATTCTCCGGAATTGACAATGGTTGTAGCAAACTCGTTGGGTGTCTATTCTCATGTTCCACTCTATGACATTCCATACATTTGGAAATGTAATACGTGACATGCTTCTTAATTCCTGGACAAAAGTATTGGCTTCCTATTGCTGCAATTGTTTTCTGGTAATTGGGATGTTCGACATATGGAACCTTTTTCATTTCTTTTAGTACCAAATTCTTAAGTTCTCCATAACTAGGAACATAAATTATGTTTTTATGCATAAGTACTGCATCTTCCTTCATCTCATATCCTTTAAATTTTTGCTGTAAAATTTCTTTTACCTGTAGGAATGTCGTTATGTAATAACAACATTTTGATTTTTAAATATGAACTATGCACACTAATGGTTTTATAATGCATGATATGTATTCTTATGTTAAGTGCATGCAATTTTTTATTTTCTTTTCCTTTGATATGCTTGATGTTAAAGTCATACTCACTTAAAATTTTCAGCTATCTTGTCTTCCTAACATTCAAATTTGGTTTCTCAAAAACATATTTAAGACCACTATGGTCTATCCTTAATTCAAATATATTTCCCATGATATAATGCCTCTACATATTCGATGCATGAATTATCTCAACAATCTCTAAATCATGTGTGGCATAATTCCTCTCATGTTCTTTAAGCTTTCTGTAATCATAATTAGTTACATGTACATTATGAGTGAGGAATCCACTAAGTCCTTCATTGCATGCATCAATACATATAAAACAATTCTCATTTTGGTCAAAAGTATTCAAAATAGGTGTACTAGTAAGTAATTATTTCAAAAAAATAAAGTTATATTCACATCATGTTGTCCATTCAAACTTAATTTCCTCATTTTGTAAAGAAGTGATATGATGATAAATTTTAGAGAAGCATGCTATAAATATCCTGCAATATCCCACTAATCCCATTAAATATCTGAATTTTAAAACATTCCTTGGTGTTGGACATACTCTAATGGAATCAATCTTCTCTGGATCTACTACTATACCTTTCTCTTAAACAATGTGCCCCAAATAATGGATCTGCTCTTGGTAAAAAGATCACTTTCTTAGCTTTCCATACAACTAATGTTCCCTCAACACTTGCAACACTAACCTCAAGTGATTTCCATGATCTTCCTCAGACTTGGAATAAACAAGTATGTCATCCAAGAACACAATGACAAACTTATCCAGATAATTTATGAATATTCCATTCATTAAGCACATAAAGACAACTGGTTAATTGGTCAGTCCAAATCACACCATTAAAAAATCATAATGCCCATACCTGGTTCTAAACATTATCTTACTAATGTATTCTTCCTTGATTCTCACTTAGCGATATCTTGATTTCATTTCTATCTTTGTAAATATATTTTCTCCTCTTAGTTGATGAAATAGATCATCAATTATGGGTAGAGATTATTTGTTCTTCATAGTATCTTTATTCAGATTTCTAAATTCAATACACAACCTCAACATTCCATCATTATTTTTAACAAAGAGAACTAATTCTCCCCAAGGTGAAACACTTGGGCGTATGTAACCTTTCTTCAACGATTTTTCCATATGTAACCTTTCGTATGTAACCTTTCTTAGTGTACTCATTATATAAGGATTTTTTGACATTGGAGCATCCTCTGGTACTAAATCATTAGAGAAATATATATCCCTCTTTGGTGGCAATCGTGGTATTTCTTGGAATACATCCTCAAATTCTTGCAATAGTGAGTAATCTTCAAGACTTGTCCCTTTGTTATTTTCTATCTCTTCCACATGAGATACATACAATTGACATCCTTTCACGAAACATATCTTCTGTTGTAGGTCTGAAATATCCCTTATAGAAACGGGTCTTGGAATTGCTTTCACAGTGCTCTATTTTCCTTCGTCATTAGGACATGTAAATGTCTTCTTATGACATTTTAGTCAACATCACGCTTTTCCAACCAATGCATTATAACTAGGATATCATAAGATCCTAATTGTATGATATTCAAATCAATATTAGTACCCACTCCATTCATATTTATTGGAAAATATTTGACAGTTTCATTGATCCTTCTTTTGGTTCCATTGACTAACTGAACCAAACCTGATTTTTGAAGATAACATTTCCTCAAATGAAATATCTCCACTAATTTAGGATAAAGGTAACTATCGATTTCTCCTGGATCAATTAAAATACCAATAGGATAATTTATTATCTTACCTTCCACCTCAATCATACATGATTGATGTTCTTCTTGTCGATCTTCCAAGGCTACATATATTCTTGGAATATTTATTCCCATGTATTATAATGTAGTGGCATCTTGGATGTCATGCAATGTCCTCACCTTGTCTTCTCTATGAGGGAAATCCTTGTACATGTGATCTTCTTTACATCCCCAAAATTTGATTGATGGTCTTCCAATTTTTCCCAAGGAGTTTTCCCTCTTGGATTTCATTCTTAGTGGGTTGATATTGTTGATTTGTATTAGGGTTGTTTATATTGAAAGGAGGTTTGAATCCCTTCCTTTTATGATTATATTTATCATTCTTCTTATATTTCCAATATTTATGTAAATATTTTGTGCCCTTGAATTTATTATATAGGTACATATCCATTCTAATGGTCTCTATCAAATTTCTAGGTTCATCATATTGAATATTATATTTATAGAAAGATGAAAGTACACTCATAAACCTATGTATATTCACCTTTTCATCCTTGATAAACCCCACATACTTCAACAATCCCAAGAAATTCTTTTTATATTCTCCCATGGTCATGCTCCCTAAACTAAGTTTAAAGAACTCTTGCATCTTCTTGTCATAGTAGTTCTATGAAAGATACTCCTTATAAATATATTTCTTGAACTTATTCCAATTAATCCTACTCTCATCAATGTTCTCAACTTGCTTCAACTAATCCCACCACATAACATCTTTTTCATGCAAATGGTACGTGGAAATCCTAGCTTCTAGGTTAGATGAGTAGTTGTGCATTTGAAGATAATTCTTGATTCCAAGAAAATACAGTTCAACATCATATTCTCATTTTATTTCAAGCTCAATGATGGTGGCTTAAGATTCCTAAGATCTCCTTGCAAGTTGTTCAACTCATATCTTGTTCTTTGATGCCTAACATGAGACACTTCTAGACTACTCCTTGAATATTCAGATGCATAAAGCGTTTTAGATGAGTAACAAGGTGAATGGAGTATATGATTTCCACTAGAAATTCTTGAGTGACCGGGTCTTATGTAGTTATCCCTTCTTTCATGGTGTTTTCCTTCTTCCTCAGGTATTAAACCCAATCCATTATTTTCTTGTCTCTGCAACTGATTTAGGATTTTCATCATTTGAGAACTTATTTGATTCTTCTCCTTTCATTCTCTCATTATCATCTCATTGTAATATATATAAATATGTACTTCCATTATGAGACTTCTCATAGTCTCTACCAATTTTGTTGGTTCCACTCTGTTCCTATGTCCATTAGATTTTGTCTCATCATTACCCACATTGATAGTTTGACCTCTGGATTCTCACTCATGAATATAAGTTCTCTGTGTATCCTCCATGACTCTAATATCAAATTCCCAGGCTTGAATTGATCTACTTATACCTATAATTATGCAAAATTTGAAAGCAACCATTTTTTTAGAGTTATACATATTATAAAAAATTGTCAATTAATGCTACATGTCCTTTTTACGCTCAATGCATGAAGAATACTATCAGAATTATCCAAATTATAATGATTCCAAGTTATTATCCTTTTCTGATACATATGGATTTTAGTGGCCTCCCACCTATTCCAACTGACTCATTTTGACAATTTTCCAATTTTACAGATTTTTCTTAGTTTTCGGGTCCCTAACTTTTGGGGCCGTTTTGAGGCCCTAAACAACATTTTTAGGGCTTGCCACTGTAAAAAAGTTCATATCGTCAGATTCTCATGCCAACATGTGTATTCATCGGATAGACCTTTTCAATGGGCTATCGTACTCCTAAAATGAAGATCATATGCAAAAGTTACGACACCGAGAAGTTGATGTACTAGCTTTCCCCAATGGGGCCTAGATGAATTTTGGTGCTTCATCTCTTAGGGTTAGGTTTTTGGATGTATAGGGTTTTAGAATTATTTTCTATTGTAAAAAAATCTTGGATAGCCTCATTATAACCATCTTCTTGTGAATTAATGCAACTATCACATCTCTTCTCAGAGATAAGTTGCCACCATTATAGCAAGCTTGTTTTTCGCTGTATTTTTATAGTTTCAACACATTTTCTTATTGAATAGAAACCGATTTTACTGTATATTTGTTATTATTGTGTCTCTATGTTAAGAATAATAATAATATGTATTCATTTTTGTTCTGCGCATAAAATCTGGATCAATGGTATCAAAGCGGTCTGCTCCTTATCATTCTTAATGCATGTCCCTGATGAGGTCAAGGTACAAAGAATTGGGTCTCGAGCTTGTTTCTCTTGAGGACAAAATCTCCCGCATGCCCAAACGAACTCTCATGGTAGTGTATTATCTCTCTCTTGCATGTACTTGATTGGACTTATTCTTTGAGGACACTTGCGTGCAAGTGATCCGACTCATTATATGATTGACTGTTTCGTTTATCAATTATGATGATGTTGTGGATCACATGATATGTTGTTTTGTTATATTTGTACCGACAGGTTCTATTGACTTGCTTTTCCTGAGTGTGCAGGACTCTAGACCAACTGAGGATGACGATGGCATCGAGGGACCTCCTTGGACTCTGGATCAAGTGAGGGAGTGGACTGTTATGGTTTGAGGGTTTTTGATATTGAATATGTGACATATGACTGGTATATTATGATGTTGATTTTGGATCGTTGATATGTTTCATTAATGGATGAAGGATGAAGATAACTTTATAATAAAACTCACATTTGGAGTAAAGGGGTCACACATGACAATCATATATTTTGAGGAAGAGGTGTGGCAACAACCCTACCATGACCTACTAGTACTCCAGCCCTGGCTCGAACTGTAGGTTAACGATTAACTAGTTTGAGAGGTCCACGATGTCGTGAGGGAGCACTGTGACATTCTCTCACTATGATTCTAAGGGGTACGCAATAAGGAAGTGTCCTTATTCCTTAGAGGCCCTTAGTCTCCCACAAGGTCACCTGATAGAGTATTGACTCCAGGGGTTTGACGTCTACCAAAATCAATCAAAAGGCGAGTGGCACCCTTGGAGCACATAGTGCATCTTGAAAGACACATCGCGTAAATGAAACATGAATGCAGGCAAGTGACAGCCTTGGAGCACATAGTGCATCTTAAATGGAGCATCATGGTTTTAACACTAGTGAGTTAATGAACCTAAGTACCTAGAAAACTATGTCTCCTTAGGACTTGGTCAACCTTAAAATGAATGTTGCATGAGTAAATATTAATAATTATACAATTTCCCTTAAAAACAATTTTGGTTGAGCATAAAGAATTTAAAGCCTAGGTCTAACTAGATCTTGCTAAATAAAATTTAATTAAGCAAGCAATAAAGGGGGGGGGGGG
>SNQJ01S0184986.1:4957-15253 GCA_010110895.2 Picea sitchensis
AGAAGCCCCAAAAGGTCAGAGTAGTCAAAGTGGTTGCAAAGAAGAAATTATTTAAATAATAAAGTGAAGTGATGAGTGTACTATAAGTCAAAGTGGATACAAAATAAATTATTTAAATAATAAAGTTAATGGAGAAATTACTAAGCAAACAAGTGGTTAGAAGTGGGTTAGCCCTAAAATAAGGAAAGTGGTTTAAGATGGTTAGAAGGTAACCCCTCGAGGAAGTTGCATAAAAGTATAAATACGAGGAAAGGGTTTCTCATTTTAATTACACTTGAGAATATTGAATATATATAAGTGACTGAGGTAACCAAAGGATATATAAGGCAGATTTCAGAGAGAAGGTGAAGTAAAGAAGGCCAAAATTCAAGGGAGGATAAATTCTTTTGATGATGCTTTCTAAGGTATGTTATTTACAGGTCATCTCACCATTTTTGCAATATTTTTTTTTTAGAATGATTCAGAATTTGAAATATGGAGGCCATGGAGGAAACATATCCAAGTAGTTGTGATAAACATTTCAGATTGTGGGTCGTTGTATTTTTGGAGTTACACTCCGTGGTCAATAGGGTTTGTGGCTAGTCCTGAAACTAGTCTAAAACAAGTGTTTTGGGTAACAATGTCATAACTTCTTCATAACAGATCCAAATTCAGTAAGACCAAATGTATTGGTTAGAGTACCGTTTTTAGTATTATGTGTACCATTTTCATATCCATACAACAAATATTCCGTGCGGGGCACTCTCTACAATTTCGCTCTCTACAATAAGCCAAAATTCAACAAGGTATGCCATTTTTTCTATAACTCATTTTATCAGAGGTTCCAAGCAGTGAAACCTGGAGGAATTACATAAAAGACACTGAAAAACATTGTGTACTATTTTTAGATATTTATTCATTATAGGTACATAGCTATGATTATTTCAAGTTAGGGTTGTTGACTACTCCAAAATTAGTCATGTGAGATTAAAGTAAAGTTTGATGAAAATGCTAGTCTCTTGTTATTAAAGTTAAGGAAGGTTTGCAAGTATGTGATCATATACACCAGGTCTATTACAGAGTTACAAATCAGATTTGGATGATGAAATTGACGAGGGATTTTGGTTGAGGTACATGTTGGGTATATGATTGAGACAAGTAGTTGATGAGTTGGCACATACATGAGGTGTATAGTTGATGATGTTGGTACATATTGATGATTCATAATTTATGTGTATTTGATGCATGATTAGTACATATTTGGTGCATGGTTGATACAATTGTTGATGGTACAGGTTGATGTACAGGTTGGTGCATGGTTGGTGCATGGTTGATGCACTTGTTTATGGTACATGTTGATTACATGTTGTTTGGTACAGGTTGTTACAAGTTGTTTGGTGGGTTGATTGGTACATGTTTACAACAATATATCTCACAGTGATAGTGTGAGAATGGTTCCATCATTCTACTTCTATGTCAGGGAGGTTGGATGGGGCAAGGATAGGTGGTTGTATCCACTTTCCGGTTGTAGCCAGAGAACATAGGGGGTTGTATCCTCCTTATGGTTGTAGCCAAAGAATTGGGGAGTTGGAGCTTCCCTCAGGTTGTAGCCTGAGAAACTAGGGGGTTGGAGCCTCCTTCTAGTTGCAGCTAGAAAACAAAGGAAGTTGGTGCTTCTAATGAATCTAATTCCTAAAGACATATAAGAAAAAACATTCTTTGGTTTTCTCCCGCTTTGGGTTTCCATGTAAAAACACTGGTGTACTATGTATGCGTATGATTGCTCATTTGTTCATTGTTTATTTACTCTGCAACTATTCGATGATAATGATACATTGATATAACACTTGCATTTTATGGTTAAAAAAGATTAAATTGCTCTATTACAAATTCAACCCCCTCTTAGTAATCTAACAAAAGCTTCCTTTATTATCGAGAAAGGATGTTGCTTCTGAAGATAATTTTGATGTACTTGACCCAAAAATGAGCTTTTTGAAGGAAGAAACAAATGCATTGTACACTTCATATAAATGGTACATAGCCTTCTATTTCCACAAGGTTGAGTACCACATTTGAACATGGTCAATTTTAGAATTGACTTTTTTGGATAAATGCAGGTCTTTGAAAACATGGCAATAAGTAATGGTGAATATTAGATATGAGGACATGTATAATTTCTTATTTTTCTTGAAATTCAACAACTGAAGAGATAAATCTCCAGAGATAATTTTTGCCCAATCGAAAATCGCTTTCTCATGAATTGAAAAATGCAAGATATACAAAGATGGTTGAGGAGATAACAATATATTCTTGACTAGCTACCCTTGCAAATAACCATGCCATCTCTTTATATGGATTCTTCAACGAACTAACTTGGATGCTTGATAAATATTCCGACATTACTACCGAGTCTTCAAGATATTGTTGCGGGAGCTCCCATCCACCATTTTGTTTCTTTATGAAATATTTATCTTTGTCACCTTTAAAGGTCATTGTTAGTTCTGGTAGCCTGAACATTTTCTTGAAAATAGAAGGTGCTAAAGAAATAGGGGACTCTCCTTGTAGCTAAATAATTCTCTAGTTCTTGTTGAACTTATCTATACAACATGAAAATAACTCTTTGGCATCAAAAAAATTTGGAACAAAACCTTCTAAAGGAATTCATGATGTCCAAATATAGTTAAAACTTCTCTTTGGAGGCAACAACGTAGAATAATACTTGTATGCTCTGGACCATTGAATCTTCTGATCTTCTCGTCCGAATGTGCTGATGGTATCTTTGTAGAAATTATCCTTTCCTCTGGTTGTCATGCTTAACAAAGTTGGCGGATTAATGTACAATATTTTTAGCATGTTAATGCCAAAGTAAAATAGTTTTACTATAATGTACCTTGAAACTCTTCTTTCAAAGGACTAATTAATGCAAATTAAATTTGAAATGCTAAAGAATTGTCTCGAGAAGATCACCATTAATAACTACCTTTTAATACTATAACCATTTGTTATTTTTGTAATATTTGCATTAAATGTATATTGGGGAGAGTGACAAGATGAGACATGGGTTACCGTAGGCAGTGGAGGATCAAATGCATGTAAAGAAAATTGTAATGGGCATAAAACCACAAACCGGTGGTGAGATTCAAGAAAATGACTAACTGTTAGAAATGGATTGGTCGGATGAAGGATAAGAGATAGGTGGATCATAAATGATATGATCGTGGACCCATAATAAAACTTTGAAAAATGACGAAGTATCAAAAGTGGATCAGTCAGACGAAGGAGTGATGGGTATGCGAGGAATAATAAAATGATTGCAGACCTATGATGAAGTTTGAAAATTGGATAAGAGTTGAAATATCGCGGAGGTAATGAAGTATGGAAAATACAATAAGTATGGAGAATCGATCAGATGTGAGGACCGTGGTGATAGTAAATGAATTGGAGAAATGCTTTAGACCCGCAATGAAGTATTTCAAGAAACATTCTAAGTATAGGTGCAAAAATAGAATGACGAAACATGATGGTGCATTTTGGAGGAGGTGGAAGTTTGAACAAGAATGGAAATGACTTGTGAACCCACAAAAAACATAAATATTTTCTAAGTAAGGAATATACAAGAGTGACTTTATGATGGACTTAGCATACTTGAAGATAAACATGTTTCTAGTGGAGGGAATGATGCCATCGATCCTAATTGTGTATTGCTTGATGTGATTTATGCTCATGTGATCGGTCTATCTTGTCACAATAAAATCTGAATCAACTCTATCTAAACAAAATTTTGGTTGGATGGGCCGATGAAATTTGTAGTCCTTGTCAATAAAGTTGTTATGTCCTTCAAAATTTCATCTTCACATTTGATGAAATTATATTATACTTACACAAAATTTATACAAACAAATATACAATGCCAAAATTGAAGATATTTGTCAATTATTTTACCCTTTGGTGCCTTTAAGTTGCACCTGTTCTTCCAACTCCTCTGTCTAGCCAGTTATTTCTTCTTGGATTGTTTCAGGCCACTAGTGTAAGTGTACATCTCAAGTCAATTCTCTCACTCCTTTGCCTAAATGGGACTCCTCTATTCCTTCTACTGCAATTTATAGGGCCACTAACTGGTGACTTGCGGATGGGAAGTTCGACTTTGACATAGATGGGTTGAAAAATTGAAACCTTTTCCTATATGGTGAAGAAACACCCGACTGTTGTTGTTATGTAGGCTCTTGAGACAGACCCTCAAATGCAATTTAATAAATGTTCCGGTCCATTTGCTATAGATTTTGGGTAAACATATGCCACTCATCAATTGAATACTACGCTTCCAAGCCCAATGTTTTCATTTGTATTCATAAATACAACTTGTATTTTATAGAAGCATCTTGTACTGAGGTCGATTCAGGTCGAATTTTTCCTCTATCTGGTGTATCTTTTCCATAACTTGTTTGAGATGACTGATGCCATTATTTGTTTCCATACATTCCTTCTTCCCTTTTTGAAATCACTCTCTTTCTTGTTGTGATAGTTCTAGTTCCATTTCTTTCTCTTTTGCAATTTGGGTTCCGAGAGCTACCTTTAGTTTTGAATCAAGTGTAATGTTCTTTGTTTTCCTCAAGTCTTAAATCAATGTCTTATGACCTCTTAATTTATTGTAGGTGGAGGTGAGTAATATGACCAATTACTTTCCATAGTGTTTATTGTGATTGCATGTTTAGTTATCCCTTCTAGGCTTTTTTTGATTTCTTTGAATTTTTTGTGCTCTGATTAGAGAATTGTTGTAGTCTGGTTGGTAACTAGATTTTAATTATCTTTGATTATTTGACTATGATTCTACTTCATTTCCTTATTTTATTTCCCGAGTCAACTGATTTCTTGTTTATTTTGAACATTCGCCTCAATAACTTCATCAACCATTCTTTTGGGATTCCAGGGGGTTTGTTTCCTTAGTTAGATGTTCCATATATAATTTTTATTTTACTAGTGTTATACAGTCCTGCAGTACCTCTTTCTCTTTATCCTTTGTTTCTGATAGTCTATCTCCACCCTTCATTTCCATTTTCCATCTACTTGTTGATTCCTTTGAAACTTTGTTGTATAAGTTGAAATTTTGGGCATTAGATGCCACTGAAGGATTGAAAATCATTTTTTTCGTCGGATTGGAAGATTCAACCGGTTTGAACGCTATGAAAGTGGTGACCAAAGATGTGGTTTCCTTCCTGTGCACTATTTTTTTTCTTTTTCTTCTTTTCTTTCATTTTCGACTTCTGTTGCTCCTCGTCTCCGTCTTTCTGTAAGGTACCATATGTAATATATTATGCAAAAACATGAATATTCAACATATATCAATGGAACAACAAAATATTGAGAAGAGAAATACCAAAAATAATACCTTTATTCAAAGAAAACAATTTTCACTTACCTCTTCGAGGGGGAAACCTCTAGCAAAGAATAGCTCTATTACAATAATTCTCAAGACAAGATTTCTCATTCCTGCTACTCTTATTCATACTAATTCTATCTTCTAAAGAAAATTCTAGAGGAAGATCTTTCTAGATGAGGAAGCTTCTATTAGATCTTCTTACATTGACTTGTTCACATTTATTATATAGGCTTTATTAACTAATGTAAACCTTTATTACATGGAAAATATATAGGCAGGGGTGGTGGGTTTAGGGAGGGGAACAAAAGTGAGTTTTCTTCTCTAGGCTAATATTACCCGTTATGCCTCCTTGGAATGTTTAGTTTCTTCCAACGAATTCTAGGGCGATCCATGATGACCTAGGCTCATATTTCATCCTTGAGGCCACTAATAAAGCATTCCATGAAGAAATCATATGTTATTCCCTCTGTTCGGAAAGCTAAGTGCTCAAAGGAAATAATAACATCTTCCACTACTTCAAACTGTTTCAACTTGGTCTGACATCCTAAATAGTGGTGTCTGTGTCAAAGAGGTCATACAACTCTGCAACGAATGGTGACCAAGCAACATACCCTTGGGATGTATTTTGATGCCATTGCCACCATTTCCATCGTTCAATATCCAAATAGAGAATTTAATAATGAAGCTTGGTCAACTCATTTGTAATTCCATGTAGAGAGAAATAATGTTCCATTTGAGTGACCTAGGGTGTTGGATCTAAGCCATCAAATTTTTTCACCTTAACTTTGGGAATATGGGGGTCATGAGGTAGGGAGTTGGTGTGCAAAGGCTGGTTGGAGTCAACACCTTAAATATAGAGAGGTGGGTCTGAGGAGGAAGGACCCTATAATTTATTCATGAATTGTTTGAGAGTGGAAGTGACTTTATCAATTCGACTACATAGTTGGTCCTGGATGTAGTCCATTTTGGCATGAATGACACGTATGTCATTATTTAATTTGGCTCGAAGTGTAGTAAGGTCAATATTCAATTTATTATTGGTTTATTCTTGGTGGGAGTGAGTCATGAAGGGATGAGGAGTGGGTCCACAGTTAAAAAAAAGAAAAAAAAAAAAGAAAAAAGAAAAAGATAAGTGATATATACTACTACTATAAGGGAAATGAGAGGAAACCAAGGGGATGAGTGGGAAATAAGGGTGTCAGGAATGGTATGGGTCTACGGGGGCAAAAAGGGTTAAAAATGATAGGTATCAAAATGATCAGGGTGAAAAGGAGAATCCAATGAGATAGGTCTCAAATGAGGGTGTGGGAAAGACCCAAACTTTTTTATTTTTACTCCTGTGAAGTTATACTCTAACCTGAATAATATTACAGTGTCAAAATGCCCAAATTATTAAAAAAAATGTGTAGTAATTTCACAACGAGGATGTATGAGGTAGGGTTGCATGGCCAAAATATCATTTATGTTCTGTATCTGTATGTTCCCCCTGGGTTATGGTTTGTAGGGTGCTTATGGAAAAGGGTTTTCCCTATGCTATAGCTCTTTAATATACGTGCGGGGTCGAACAATAGTAATCGAAAAAATATCTCAGGGAACTAACTATGGAGGCTCGACCATACCCTTAGTTGTACTACTTGATTACCCAGGTACTAGAGAGTATCTTCCTGTGTGTTGTTTTTGGTGTCACTATAACAGTCAGATGGCCAATCGATTGATCTACGGTTGGCTTCCAGAGACCTAGGGGACTCTCGATATACCTATTGGTATGTGGGAGTGGTGGTTATGTACAAATTTTGTCTGATGTTGTACTACTCAAGGGGTAACAACATAGGTTACAAAGGTTTTCAACAAGGGAGAAACTTTGGTTTCTAGAAAACCCCGTGAAACCATCAGTATCACTAGTGTGTAGTTTTCCCCACTGTAGTTTTTCCCATTTAACGATAGATATTTATGATTTAAATATGTTGAAAATACATGTCTCTATCTTGGAAAGTTTTTTAACCAACAATTCTTGCCAAGGAAAGTGCTCTGATACCATTTGTAAGGTACCAACCGTAATATAATATGCAGTTCTAGGAATATTCAACATATATCAATGGAACAACAAAATATTGAGAAGATAAATACCATAATAACACCTTTATTCAAAGAAATCAATGTTCACTTGCCTCTTCAAAGGGGAAACCTCCAACAGAGTAGAGATCTATTACAATATGTCTCAAGACAAGCTTTCTCATGCCTCCTACTCTTATTTATACTAATTCTATCTTCTAAAGAACATTCTAGGGGAACATCTTTCTAGAAGCAAGAGCTTCTATTAGGTATTCTTACATTGACTTGTTCACCTTTATTAAATATGCCTTATTAACTAATTTCATCCTTTATTACATGGAAAATATATTATTCTATCTACGCGATGGGTTAGGGAGGTTAGGTCCGTAACACTTTACCTGCATCTTTATCTTGATTTTTTTCAAACTCTTTTCCTTTGTCTTCTCCATCATCCTTTCCAGGGTCTTCCTTGCCATTGTTCTTGGTATTCCCCCCATTTTCTTTCTCAGTGTTATTTTTTGTGTTCTCCTCACCATTATTGTCAATGTTTCCACCATTATCTTGATCATAATTATCTTTTTGATCCCTGTCTTGACTTTCATTATGCTCTAGAGGTAGTGAATAATATTTAATTGGGATTTCTAGAGGAGGCATTTCTTTTTCTAGGGATTCCTTCATAATATTTCTCTCACCTTTTTCTTATGGGTTGGTATTCTGGGTCGACTCCCATGGCCCAATATATGCTTCATGTTCTTTATCCTTTCACTCCTTGTGTTGTTCCTCTTCACATCCCTTATCGATATGTTCCCAAACTTGCACTTTAGTTTTCAGAGATTTTGTTGATTCATTGTCTATTGATTTGTGTGAAGGAATTGTGTGCTCTATTCCTTGGCTATGGAATTCTCCTTTTTTCTTTCGTTCCCTTACGTATTTGTGATTCTTTCTATTTTTTTTTTTGCCATATTCGGATGACCCAGCTGATGTTCCTTATCCTAATCTAATTGATCTGACTTGTTTGACTGCATCGAGTCAGAGTGGGTCGACTTGCTTGTGTGGACAGGCTCAACTGCGTGTTCCTATATTGTAGCACCATTTTTCTTTGTCATTTGAGCTTCTTCTATTCGAAAAAACAAGTATTCCAACAGAGAAAGAACACCTTTAGTAACCACTCACACAACAAGAAAAAATATCAACACACCAATGTTTTGACATGGTAAAACCCCTACAGGGAAACATCCACAGCTCCAACCAACACAATGTCAAACAATTGGCTTATGTTGATGGAAAATTGGTATGGATTGTTGATTGTCATTGATGTCAACCATTGGAGAGTGATATTGTTGATTGATGTCAACCCTTGGAGAAATTCTGATAGTGAATTTCAGTAGCACAAAGGTTTGGGTAATCGACCTAAGTTTGTTTGATGTATAATGATATGAGTTTTAATATATTTGAAGGTAAGACTATTATATATGGGTAGTAGATGTCATGCCATTTCCGGTGGTATGTGGAACATCACATAACCCCTCATGGTTAGAGAGTTATGGTCATGTGAAGTTGGAGAACCCAGGTTTGGGTAATGGCCCCAAGTTTTTTTGATGTATAATGGTATGAGTTTTGATATATTTGTAGGTAATACTATTCTATATGGATAGTACATGTCATTCCATTTCTGGTGGTATGTGGAACATCACATAACTCCTCATGATTTGAGAGTTATGGCCTTACAAATTTGGAGGGCCCTCATATGTTGGCTTGAAGCCCCAAAAGGTCAAAGAAGTCAAATTGTTTGCAAAGAAAAAATTATTTAAACAATAAAGTGAAGTGACAAAGTAAAAAATGATTATTTAAATAATAAAGTGAAGTGACAAAGTCAAAGAGGATTATTTAAATAATAAAGTGAAGTGACAAAGTCAAAGAGGATTATTTAAATAATAAAGTGAAGTGACAAAGTCAAGGAGGATTATTTAAATAATAAAGTAAATGGAGAACTTTCTAATTATGAAAAGTGGTTAGAAGTGGGTTAGCCCTAAAATAAGGAAATTGGGTTAAGATGGTTAAAAGGTAACCCCTTGAGAAAGCTACATGAAAGTATAAATAAGAGGCAAGGCTCTCTAATTTTAATCACACTTGAGCATATTGAATATCTACAGGTGACTGAGGTAACCAAAGGATATCTAAGCCAAATTTCAGAGGGAAGGTGAAGTAAAGAAGGCCAAAATTCAAGGGAGGATAAATTCTCTCGATGATCCTTTCTAAGGTATGTTATTTACAAGTCATCTCACCATTTTCGTAATATTTTTTTTTCTAGAATGATTCAGACCATGAAATTGGGAGGCCACTGAGGAAACATATCAAGTTAGATGTGGTACCAATTTCATCTCGTGGGTCGTTGTATTTTTGGATTTACACTCTGTGGAAAATAGGGTTTGTGGCTAGTCCTGAAACTAGTCTAAAAAAGGTGTTTTGGGTAAAAACGTCATAACTTTTTCATAACAGATCTAAATTCAGTAATACCAAATGTGTTGGTTAAGAGTATAGTCTGTAGTATTCTATGTACAATTTTCATATCCATACAACAAATATTTTGTGTGGGGCACTCTCTACAAGTTCACTCTCTAGAATAAGACATAATTCAACAAGGTATGCCATTTTTTCTATAACTCCTTTTTTGAGAGGTTCCAAGTAGTGACCCCTGGAGGAATTGTAGAAAACACACTGAAGAACATTGCATACTATTTTCAAATCTTTATTCATTATAGGTACATAGTTATGATTATTTCAAGTTAGGGTTGTTGACTAATCCAAAACTAGTCATGTGAGACTAAAGTAAAGTTTGATGAAAATGCTAGTCTCTTGTTGTTAAAGTTAAGGAAGGTTTGTAGGTA
>SNQJ01S0184987.1:0-14467 GCA_010110895.2 Picea sitchensis
CAAAGTAGTAAAAACATCATGTCATCTATCATAACGCATCATAATCAAGGATAAATAGTTTAACATCATAGAAGTCCAGATCACTTGCGAGCAAGTGTCCTCAAAGAATAAGTTTTCTCAGTACGCCAGAGCGGGATGTTACAATTCTTTAGATATTGTTTAATATATTTAATATTTTTATGGATATGTAAGCAACTGAATTATTGTCATTCTACTTATGAAGACTTGACTTCTAGTTCTTTATATATAAATATATAAGTTAACTTCTGAATCGTATATATTTCATAATCATGGCTAATCTTCTTATAGTTTCGTTATCAGGTATGTAAAGGAACTTAGAGTCCTTACTTATGGCTTGTGATGATTAAATTCCTTATGGATTTGAAGAAAAGAGATATGTAAATTAGTATCAAATTCTTATTGTATTGTTAAAATCAGACCTTCCATTCAAATTATGTTGTTATAATTGAACCAGGTAGAGGCTCTAGACATAGAACTTGAACCACTAATGGATACTCGACTTAAATGACCTGACATGAAACATTACTTGTAATAAGTTGAAGTAGATCCTTATCTAATGCAAGGAATTTACTATGCTCTGGTGGTTTATTATTTGGCCTTGTGTTTCAGATTACTCGTGCACCATGAATTAATGTTGAGGTATGATTGATAAAGTAATTATCTTACTCTTGCACCATGAAATTAAAGTTGATGATTACTCTTGCGTTGTGAATAATTGATGATTAAGATTGATTGATTGATTGATCTAGTTGATTTTCGGTTTGATTGGATTAGTGGAATTTAGACACCTCCTTGTATCTCAAAATAGTCTCCATCCCTGAGACCTTGAATTGTCAAAATAAATCGGATGAATCCTGGGCTTTCGCATTCCTTATGTGTCCTAGAGGTCCTAACCATGCAGGATAGGTTGGGCAGGTAGTTCCTTATTTATCCAGTGATATGGTTGATCATTATTTATATTTTTCTTCGGTTGAGTGTGATGCATTGAAGGACATCACTTTTTGTGTTTATGTGTGGATCATGTGTCGCTATTATTTATGTTAACACATTGGCTTGTGTCGTTATTGATTACGATGATGTTTTTCTTGTATTTCTATTAATTTTGTTGTGACGATTTTAAAATTTCTAACGCAAAATAAATAAAATAATTTGCCCATTTGTACATCGATGTTCGTTGACGTAACGATATGTGTCATTACATATGGTATCAAAGCGGGTTCAACCGCGTGACTTGGGATCATTACGCCTTCCACTATATTAAACACTTGATTAATGAATTATTGCTAATTAAAAGTGAATTTTTTCCATGCAAGTAATCATGGTTAGAGGGCGCCATGGAGGTAGACAATGTGGTTCTAGGGGAGGAGGTGCGACGCCTCCAGTAGAATCCATGCCAGAGGGGTCCAACCCCCAAGGAGGAGAAAAAGTCATTGGACAGGAGAAGATTGTTGTGGGGGATGTGGTTGATTTGATGAGTTCCTCTCAGAGGATGTCAGAGGCCCTGGTTAACCAACTAGATAGAGATGAGGCTAGGGCGCTTGTACCCAATGAGGGTTCGCAAAGTGCTCTAGCTGGTACTGATAGAATTCACTGAGAACTTGAGAAGGTGAAGTTTCCTGAATTCATGGGTGCCACATATGGATCAGCTGCCGAGGCATCGTTGGAGAACATGGCGATGTGCTTTTCACTTCACAACTACACCTCCAACATGAAGGTCCACATGGCGGTATTTCAGCTGAAGGGGAGTTCTCTTCTATGGTGGAAGATGCTCCCACCTCAACTAAACATGGTCGTCAAAGATGTGTCTTGGGAAATGTTTGAGGAGTAGTTATGGGAGAGGTATTTGTCAAAGTAATTCATCGAATGCCAACTCAATGATTTCAACGCCTTACAACAGGGTGGTCGTACGGTGCCAGAGTATGAGGTCAGATTTATGGAGTTACTTCGGTATTCCCCACATTTGAACACAAAGAATATGTATGTAAACAAGTTTTTGTTCGTCCTTAAATTCAACCTTCGTGCAAAGGTGAGGATCCTAATGCTTCAAACGTTTCATGATGCAGTCTAGAAGGCCCTCATAGCTGAGGAAGAGATGACTAGTGGGGGTCAGGGCAGGATGCCTACAAGATCAATGGGAAAAATGACATTAGGTGCACAACATCATCAAACACCAACCAGACAAACATTGGGATATCGTGATATGTCAAGAGGGTCCATGTTCATGAAACCAAGTCAACCTACTCTTGAACATAGGACTCCCTACATAGGAGCATCGCATCAGCAACAATGTCGCCCGCAATAGAAGCAGTTTAGGCTTGTTCAAAATAACAGACTAGGATCTCATTTGGAAGGAAAACCACTTATACTTTGGGGATCGGGAGTACTGGATCGAAGACCGGGTGTTGGACATGTGGAGAGCCACATTACCAACGAGACTACCCAGTTGAGAGGGTTAGAGCATCCAGGTCAGCTCGACACAATATAGTTGGATATTTGGGCAAGGCCCACAGGATTCATGTAGTGGTGAATAACCTCCAGGGTAACCACCAATCCACTATGCTTGAGATGTTAGGTACCATATTCGACCAAACTTTTAGTATTTTGATAGATCTTGGTGCTATAGAGAGCTTTATTTCTAATGCAGCGCTGAAAATAATTAAGGTAAAGGTAGTCGATCAGGACGATTTTAGGTACGTATAAATGGATTCAAGTGCCAAAAAGAAGGTTGGAGATTAGTTACAGGCTGTCGCATTAACTTGGGATATTTCTTAATGAAGTATGACCTATATGTCACGATCTTAGGATCATATGACATCATGATCAGTATGGACTGGTTGGAATCACATGATGCGATACTCAACTGTAAGACAAAATGGTTGAGTTTGACCAATGATGAGGGACAAAGAAGAATGATTGTAGGAATAAACCATGGAGTGTCCTTGAGGTTCATTTCTTCCATACAACTACAAAAGATCACGCACAAGGGATGTAAGCTATATGCAATATTAGTGCTAAATGAAAAGGGGGAGGAGAAAGGATTAGAGAACCTTCCAATAGTACGAGAGTTTGTTGAGGTGTTTCCAAAAGAGTTACGAGGCATTCCACCTGAAAGAGAGTTGGAGTTTACAATCGAATTAAAAACTAGAACTAAACCGATAGCAAGCATGCCTTATCAGATGTCGACACTTGGTTTACAAGAGTTGAAAATGAAACTGAAGGAGTTGTTGGACATAGGACTTATACACCCAATTGTGTCACCTTAGGGTGCACTTGTTATTTTCATAATAAAGAAGGATGGGTCATGGAGACTCTGTATTGACTACCATTAATTGAACAAGGAAATGATCAAGAACCAGTATCCATTGCCAAGAATAGATGATTTGTTTGATCAAATGAAAGGCACGACAGTGTTTTCAAAGATCAAATTGAGATCAGGTTATCTCTAGTTATGAATTAAAGAGGAACAAATTCCTAAGACTGCCTTCAAGATGAAGTTCAGACACTATGAGTTTACCGTTTTACCATTTGGACTGACAAACGCCTTGGGATATTCATGAGCTTGATGAATGGGGTGTTTCGCAAATACCTGGACAAGTTTGTTCAGGTATTCATTGATGACATATTGATATATTCTCAGACGATGGAAGAACATGACAAACATTTGCGCTTGGTACTACAATGTTTACGAGAAACCAAATTATACGGGAAATGGTCGAAATGTTCTTTTTACCAATCGAGGATTCATTACTTAGGGCATGTTATATCCGGTGAAGGCATCGTTGTGGATCCAAGGAAGTTATAGGATATTATGGAATGGCCTACGCTGACAAACGTACCATAAGTACGCAAATTTATGGGTTTAGTAGGATATTACTGACGGTTCGTTGAAGGTTTTTCGAAGATAGAAAATCCGATCATGGAATTGTAGAAGAAAAACAAGAAGTTTGTATGGACAGAGAAGTGCGTGGAATAATTTCAAGGGATCAAGGGGTTTTTGACTACAACATTGATACTAAATATCCTCGACATGGAAAAGGAATTCTTGGTATGCACAGACGCATCCAAGAAAGGCTTAGGAAGAGTCTTGATGCAAGACGGTTGAATGATCTCTTACATTTAAAGGAAATTGAGAAAGCATGAGGAGAAATATGCCACACATGATTTGGATTTATTGGCCATTGTGTATGCATTGAGAGTGTGGAGACACTATTTGATTGGATGGAAATTCGAACTAAAAATAGATCATTGTGGATTGGAGCACATATTTACGCAGAGTGACCTGAACGCACGACAAAGGAGTTGGTCATAATTCCTTAGTGAATATGATTTTGAGATTACTTACATGAAAGGAACAGTGAACAGAGTGGCAGATGCGTTGAGTTGGAGATCACGCATATTCTCGGTGATACCTCTTTAGATGAATCTTCGAGAAAATATTCTAACTATATAGTTTGGTGATGACTTGTGTAAAGAGGTTAAGAAAAACATCGGACAAGACACCATGATGGTACCAAAATTTGAAGGATATACATTGGACAACGACGGATTGATGAGGTATAATAAATGGATTTATGTACCGCCTAACAAAGAATTGAGAAGTTTGATCTTAAGAGAATCTCATAGAGAAGTGTACATGGCTCATCCAGGAGTCACGAAGATGAGGGGAGACCCTAAGCCCTTATTATTATGGAAATGAATGAAGGCGGACATAGTTAGCTACGTGGCGAGATGTCTAGAATGCCAGCAAGTGAAGGATGAACATAGACACCTGACAAGATTACTACAACCACATGTTATTCCAAACTCCAAATAGGATGTCATTTCTATGGACTTTATTGTTGGATTTTTGCTGATGGCAAGGAGGCACAACTCAATTTTCGTGGTATTTGACACTCCGAGAAAGAGTGCACATTCTGTCCCTGTGCATACAACGTATCACAAACCAGACATAGATAGAGTTTTTATTAGAGAGATTGTGAGGTTACATGGCGTGCCAAAAAGGACCATATTCGATAGAGGATCGTTTCTTACAGGACGTTTTTGGACCAGTTTCCAAGAGGCCATAGGGACACAACTGAACTTTAGTACAACATATCGCCCTGAGATAGATGGATAAATAGAAATAACAAACCAAATTTTGGAAGATATGTTGCGTATGTATGTAATGGACCAACTTAAACATTGGGAAGAGTTCTTGTCATTGGTAGAGTTTGCATACAACAATAGCTATCAAAGTACCATTAAGATGGCACTATTTGAGTTTCTTTACGGGTGATCATGTCGGACACCATTGAGTTGGGATCAACTTGAGGATAGGGTCTTGGTAGGAACATAAGTGATACAAGAAATGAAAGAACAAATGAAAATGATAAGACATAAGAGTTATGTTGATGCATATCGCATTGACCGCAATTATGAAGTTGGCGATCGAGTTTTCCTACAGGTGAAACCGCACAAGAGTTTGATCAAGTTTGGAAAGGGAAATAAACTCTCTCCTAGGCTTGTGGGACCTTTTGAGGTTGTGGAAAATGAAAGAACCATGGCCTATCGACTAGCCTTTCCTGATTCTTTGAGGAGTATGAACGATGTTTTTCATGTATCTGTTTTGAGACATTATGTTAGTTATCCTACACATGTGATTAACATGAGTTCCTTGTAGGTTTTGGACAAGGGTGCACTCATGATGAATCCAATCCACATTCTGGACCATCACATTTGACAGTTACAGCGTCAAACAATTGATCAGATCAAGGTCCAGTGGGACAATTATAGTCCACACTCAGCTACCTCCGAGGACGTGTATGATATGCATCAACTATTTCCTTACTTATTTGATAGTTTAGACATATAGATATCATCAGAAACTTTATTTACTGCATTTGATATACTGTACAACTTCAGGACGAAGTTTAGAAAATAGGAGGTGTATGTAACATCATGCTCTTGCGAGCACATGTTATTGACTTATTTTTTGAGGACACTTGCATGCAAGTGATCATGTTATAGTACATGGTTATCATTTCTCTTATGGAGTTTTATGATAATGTTGATGGATTATGATTTTATGTTATTTGTTATATGCATATTGACATATGCTATTGACAAGTTTCCTGAGTGTGCTAGACACTTGATGGATTATGGATGTTGAGGGAATCAATGGACCTGCTTGCACTCTAGATTGAGCCAGGTCGTGGATTCTATTGGTTTGAGTATTTCATTTATGCACATGTGACATATGATCGCTTATAGTATGATTTTATATTTGGATCATTGGCAGTGTTTCGTTGATGGATTCAATATGGTGAATGCTTGCTAATATGCCTCACATAAGTAGTAAAGGGGAATTGCACATAGACCATATATTGAGGGAGAGGTGTGGAAACATCCTTGTCACAACCTACTAGCACTCCCATCGTGGCTTAAATTGTAGGTTAATGATTACCTAGTTCGATAGGTCCATGATGTCATGAGGGTAGATTGAGACAGTCACTCATGAAGATTTCTAAGGGGAAAGCAATAAGGCATGGTCATTATTCCTTAGAAGCCCTTAGTATCTCACAAGGTCGCCTAAATGGAGTGTTGACTCCAAGGGTTGGACAACTACCAAAACCAGTCAAAGGCGAGTGGCACCCTTGGAGCATGGAGTGTGTCTTGAAGGACACGTCGTGTAAATAAAAATTGAGTCCATGAATCTAGGTGGCCTAGAAAACCTTGAGTGAATAATTAAACCCTTTAAAATCTTGAGCACTGCCAGATCAATTAATTAATTAATTAATTAAAGAATGAATTAGTAATTGTAACCCCAAATGAAATCTAAGCCTATTCAAATTTTAAGCCTAAGTCTAAGTTCTTGTAGGAGGTTAACACTAAATTATTAACTAATTTAAATAAAAAGGGATGGAATGAAGAAAATCAAGAAAGATTTAAGAAAAGGGAAATATATCTTAAAAAATGTTAAGGCACACGGGTGCAAGAAATATTAAAAGGGAATTTTAATTAAGAAAGAAATAAAGATGAGAGAATGTGTATGCATAGAAAGATATCTAGAGTCTAGTTAACACTAGTCTAACTAGAAGAAGATTCCTATTTTAACTCAACTCATATTTAGTAAGGTGTCGATCAATAAATGGGAATAAGGGAAATAAAGAGACAACTAGGAGTGATTTAAGGAGTGAGGAAAATTGAATTTAATTAAAATAAAATGTGGATTTAGTTGTGCAACTTAGGGAAAGGGTGACAAGTGTAAGGGGGAAATAGTTCTAAATTATCTAATTAAAAAGTGAATTAAATGTGAAGGTGGGAATGCGTCATTAAGGAAACTTCTATAAAGAAAATAGGGGAAATGGAAAAAAAGGATTACACTGGTTATGGGTAAAGTTATGTTGCAGAAATTTTACTGTTTAAAAATAATATTTCCAGTTTTGATTGTCTGACCCTCGAGTAAGCGATTCCCTATATGAGAGCTGGGGTCTCGGCCAGCATAGAATTCCAGTTATTGTACAATCCCTGGAGCCTATACAAGAAACTCTAAAAATAATTATAAACCTTGACTGGGCTTTTGGATCTCCACATTCTTCTCTTTGAAGTAAGAAGAGTCATAATCTTGACTCAATGTTTTAACTCTGATGGAATTGAGAGCCTGTTTTAGATGCGCACCAGACTGAGCCTTAGAAACTGATGGACGAATATTCACTCACACAAATATCATCGATATCCCTTGAAGGGGCTTTCCACCTAGACGGAGAAGATCCTTTGTGCTCTGTCCCTTCCTTGGTTGGTTTATTTCATTTTTTTTTCCTCAGTCAAGTCTCTATCGCTCTCGTTGGGTGACGCCTACAACCCCTCCGCCTTGAGACCTCTCGGGCATAAATAATTCTTGGCGGTTAGATCCCTTCATAGAAGTTGATCCTTAAGTTCTCGAGAGCGTGATACACTAGGGAGATTATCCCTTCCACGAATACCCCAGCTATGTTTTAGAAAAAATCCCAATTCTAGCCACAATGGTGGCCACCAAATCCCGTCCCAACCAAATTTAGGTTGTGTTGATCTTTTTCTTTTTCCAAAAATCCAAAATTAGTTTCCCTTTTTTCTTATCTAATGACTCCGCCTACTCGTTTCCACCACAATGGCCTTCCCTGTGATTACTTTCCTCCCTCAAGGGTCATCAGTTTCAAAATCCTTGCTTTGCTGATTGTTCTTAATCCCAAGACTTAAAAATTTGGTGACGAGTTCACCTCTTTAAAAGGTTGTCGTGACTCTTAAGGAGTTGGGTAAAAGTTATCAGGTTAGTAAGTGGTGGCCTAATTGTCTAATAAAAGGAATCCACTCTTAAAGACCTTCCTCTTGAACTTGTTTTTTTAGTTAGCCTTTCATGTCTACCTTGTAGCTTACCAATTGGATCCTCAATCTTCTTTTGGTTATTATTCCTGGATAAGAAGATGACTCACGAACCCTTAATTGTTAAGTTGATTGATCTTCTTATAACTCCTCTTGAATGGATATATGATTAGGGCATGGATTCTGGATGAAATTGCTTAATTATGTAAATTTCCTCAAGCTAATAAGCTTTTAGTCATATAAATGGATAGAGGTTGATTTCCTTAATTACTAGAAGTCTCTTTATCATGGCCCTTCTCTACATAAATTGTGCTTAATACTTTTCATTGGGATACCATCGTGAATGTATAGTCTAGGATGGATTGGTAATTGTTCTCCTTAACTAGGTAAATTTCTTTCATTTTATCATGTGTCAAGGTGTCGATTAGGTCAAGGGGATATGAAATTTTAGTGTGGGAATTCCTTAGATATTGTTTAATATATTTAATATTTTTATGGATATGTAAGTAATTGAATTATTGTCATTCTACTAATGAAGACTTGACTTCTAGTTCTTTATATATAAATATATAAGTTAACTTCTGAATCTTTGTTATTGCGTAATCATGGATAACATTCTTATAGTTTCATGATCGGGTATGTAAAGTAACTTAGAGTCCTTACTTATGGCTTGTGATGATTAAATTCCTTATGTATTTGAAGAAAAGAGATATGTAAACTAGTATCAAATTCTTATTGTATTGTTAAAATAAGACCTTCCATTCAAATTATGTTGGTATAGTTGAACTGGGTAGAGGCTCTAGACATAGAACTTGAACCACTAATGGATACTTGACTTAAATGACCTGACCTGGAACATTACTTGCAATAACTTGAAGTAGATCCTTATCTGATGCAAGGAATTTAGTATGCTCTGGGGGTTTATTATTTGGCCTTGTGTTTTAGATTACTCGCGCACCATGAATTAATGTTGAGGTATGATTGATAAAGTAATTAGCTTACTCTTGCACCATTAAAATAAAGTTGATGATTACTCTTACACTATGAATAATTGATGATTAAGATTGATTGATTGATCTAGTTGATTTTCGGTTTGATTCTATTAGTGGGATTTAGACACCTCCTTGTTCCTCAGAATAGTCTCCATCCCTGAGACTTTAAATGGTCAAAATCAATCGAATGAATCCTAGGATTGAGCATTGCTTATGTGTCTTGGAGGTCCTAACCATGAAGAATAGGTTGGGTGGGTAGTTCCTTATTTATTCAGTGATATGGTTGATCATAATTTATATTTTTCTTCGGTTGAGTGTGATGCACTGAACGACATCACTATTTATGTTTATGTGTGGATCATGTGTCACTATTATTTATGTTAACACATTGGCTTGTGTCATTATTGATTACGATGATGTGTTGCTTGTATTGTTATTAATTTTGTTGTGACGATTTTAAAATTTCTAATGAAAAATAAATAAATAAATAAAATAATTTACCCATTTGTACATCGATGTTTGTTGACGTAACAATATGGGTTGTTACATATGGTATCAAAGCGGGTTCAACCCTGTGACTTGGGATCATTACACCTTCCACTGTATTACAAACGTGATTAATGACTTATTCCTAATTAAAATTGAAATGTTTCCATGTTGGTAATCATGGTTAGAGGACACCATGGAGGTAGACGATGTGGTGCTAGGGGAGGAGGTGTGATGCCTCCAATAGCATCCATGTCAGAGGGGTCTAATCCCCAAAGAGAAGAACAAGTCATTAGACATGAGCAGATTGTTGTGGGGGATGTGGTTGGTTTGATGAGTTCCTTTCAGAGGATGTCAGAGGCCCTGATTAACTGACTAGATAGAGATGAGGCCAAGGAACCTGTACCCAATGAAGGTTAGCAATGCACTCCAACTAGTACTAGTAGAATTCACAGAGAACTCGAGAAGGTGAAGTTTCCTGAGTTCTTGGGTGCCACTTATGGGTTAGTCGCTGAGTCATGGTTGGAGAACATGGAGATGTTCTTTGCACTTCGCAACTGCACCTCCAACGTGAAGGTCCACATGATGGTATTTCAGCTAAAGGTGAGTGCTCTTCTATGGTGGAAGATGCTCCTACCTAAACTAAACATGGTCGTCAAAGACGTGTCATGGGAAGACTTCGAGGAGCAGTTCCGAGAGAGGTATTTGTCAGAGGAATTCATCGATTGCTAGCTGAATGATTTCAATGCCTTACGACAGGGTGGTCCTACGGTGTCAAAGTATGAGGTCAGATTTATGGAGCTACTTCGGTATGCCCCACATCTGAACACGGAGAAGATGAAGGTCAACAAGTTTGTGTTTAGCCTTAAATTCAACCTTCATGTGAAGGTGATGATCATAATTCCTCATAAGTTACATGATGCAGTCTAGAAGGCCCACATAGCTGAGGAAGAGATGATCAATGGGGGTCAGGGAAGGACTCCTGCAAGATCGATGGGGTAGATGAGATTAGGTGTGGAACATCATAAAACACCAACCAGACAAACATTGGGATATCGCGATATGTCGAGAGGTTCCACGTTCATGACACCACGCCAACCTACTCCTCAATAGAGGACTCCCTACATAGGACCACCACATCAATAGCAGTGTTGCCCACAACAAAAGAAATTTAGGCATGTTCAACATAACAGACCAGGATCTCATGCTGGAAGGCCAGGCGCTTCTACTTTGGGGACTAGGAGTACTGGATTGAAGACCGGGTGTTGGAAATGTGGAGATCCACAATACCAAAGAATATGGGTTAGAGCATCTGGGTCAACCCAAAACACTATAGTTGGATATTTGGGCAAGGCCCACAGGATTCATGTAGTGGTGAATAACCACCAGGCCAAGCACTATGCTCAATATGTTAGGTACCATCGTCGACCAAAATTTTAGTATTTTGATAGATCCTGGTGCTATAGAGAGCTTTATTTCTGGTGCAGCGCTGAAAATAATCAAGGTAAAGGAAGTTGAGCAGGACGATTTTAGGTACGTATAAATAGATTCGGGTGTCAAACAAAAGGTTGGAGGAAGAGTTACGGGTTGTCAAATTAACTTGGGAGATTTATTAACAAAGTCTGACCTATATGTCACGATCTTAGGATCGTATGACATCGTGATTAGTATGGACTAGTTGGAATCGCATGTTGCGATACTCAACTATAAGATGAAACTATTGAATTTGACTGATGATGAGGGACAAAGAAGAATGATTGTAGGAAGAAACCATGGAGTGTCCTTGAGGTTCATTTCTTCCATACAACTACAAAAGAGCATGCACAAGGGATGCAAGCTATATGCAATATTAGCGCTAAATGAAAAGGGCGAGGAGAAAGGATTAGAGAACTTTCCATTAGTACGAGAGTTTGATGACGCGTTTCCAAAAGAGTTACGAGGATTTCCACCCGAAAGAGAGTTGGAGTGTACAATCGAATTAAAACCTGGAACTGAACCAAAAGAAAGAACACCTTATCGGATGTCAACACCTGAGTTACAGGAGTTGAAAATGCAACTGAAGGAGTTGTTGGACCTAGGACTTATACATCAAGGTGTGTCACCTTAAGGTGCACTTGTTATTTTCATAAGAAATAAGGATGGGTCGTGGAGACTCTATATTGACCACCGTTAATTGAACAAGGAAATGATCAAGAACTAGTATCTGTTTCCAAGAATAGATGATTTGTTTGATCAAATGAAAGGTGCAACATTGTTTTCAAAGATCGACTTGAGATAAGGTTATCACCAGTTATGAATTAAATAGGAATGCATTCCCTAGACCGCCTACAAGACGAGGTTCAAACACTACGAGTTTACCATTTTACCATTTGGACTAACAAACGCCCTAGGGGTATTCATGAGCTTGACGAATGGGGTGTTCTGTGAATACTTGGACAAGTTTGTTTAGGTATTCATTGATGACATATTGATATATTCTCAGACGACGGAAGAACATGACAAAATTTTCGCTTGGTACTACAATGTTTACAAGAAAACAAATTTTAAGGGAAACTATTGAAATTCTCTTTTTACCAACCGAGGATTCATTACTTAGGGAATGTTATATCCAGTGAAGGCATCGATGTGGATCCAGTGAAGATAGAGGCTATTATGGAATGGCTTGTGTTGACAAACGTACCATAAGTACGCATCTTTATGGTTTTAGCAGGATATTACCGACGGTTCGTTGAAGGTTTTTCGAAGATAGAAAATCCGATCATGGAATTGCAGAAGAAAAACAAGAAGTTTGTATAGACCGAGAAGTGTGTGGAATCATTTCAAGAGCTCAAAGGGTTGTTGACTACAACGTTGATACTAAAGGTCCCTCACATGGAAAATGAATTCTTGGTATGCACAGATGCATCCAAGGAAGGCTTAGGCGGAGTCTTGATGCAAGACGGTTGAGTGATTGCTTACATTTCAGGGAAATTGAGAAAGCATGAGGAGAAATACGCCACACATGATTTGGAGTTATTGGCCATTGTGTATGCATTGAGAGTGTGGAGACATTATCTGATTGGATGAAAATTCGAACTAAAAACAGATCACTGTGGATTGAAGCACATATTTACACAAAGTGACCTAAACGTGCGGCAAAGGAGTTGGTCAGAATTGCTTAGTGAATATCATTTTGAGTTTACTTACATAAAAGGAACAATGAACAGAGTGGCAGATGCATTGAGTCGGAGACCACACATATTCTCGGTGATACCTCTTCAGATGAATCTTCGAGAAAATATTCTAACTATACAGTTTGACGATCACTGGTGTAAAGAGGTTAAGGAAAATATCAGACAAGACACCATGATGGTACCAAATTTTGAAGGATATACATTGGACAACGACGAATTGATGAGGTATAATAACCGGATTTATGTACCGCCTAATGACGAATTGAGAAGTTTGATCTTAAGCGAAGCTCATAGAGAAGTGTACATGGCTCATCCAGGAGTCATGAAGATGAGGGTAGACCTTAAGCCCTTATTCTTCTAGAAATGAATGAAGGTAGACATAGTTAGCTACGTGGCGAGATGTCTAGAATGTCAGCAAGTGAAGGCTAAACATAGACATCCGGCATAATTAATACAGCCAGACGTTATTCCAAAATAGAAATAGGAGGTCATTTCCATGGACTTTATTGTTGGATTGTCGTTGACGAAAAGGAGGCACGACTCGATTTTCGTGGTAGTTGACACTCTGACGAAGAATGCACATTTTTTCCCTATGCATACAATGTATCAGGCACCAGACATAGCTAGATTTGTTATCAACGAGATTTTGAGGTTACATGGCGTGCCTAAAAGGATCATATCCGATATAGGATCATTTCTTATAGGACATTTTTGGACCAGTTTCCAAGAGGCCTTGGGGACACAACTGAACTTTAGTGCAACATATCACCCTTAGATAGACAGACAGACAAAAAAAATGAACCAAATTTTGGAATATATGTTGCGTTTGTATGTAATGGACTAACATAAACGTTGAGAAGAGTTCTTTCCACCCTTAGGACTACACATTATGACATCAAACTTTGACTCAGTCTACAGTTTGATTATGGCAAGCTCCAAAAGTGTTGTTTAGGGCCTCAAAATAATCTAGGAAATAATTGCCAATGATGAAAACTGCATGTGAGTCGATTGGAAGAGGTGGGTGGCCACCGATATCCATCTGGATCAAATTAACTTCCAATCTGAGAGATGATTAAACACTAAATTTAATAGCCTCGTCATTGATCAAGAGAGGTTGAGTAAACATTGATTGTAGACCACATCACAATTTTTCTCCCTACAACATCAACCATGTTCATTGTGTATAATGGGTTATCCTTCCTCTATGGCCCTAATGCAATTTCTCTGAAATCTTTGTTGGTAATTTTTTTATACGATAGTTTATTTAACTCACTCATATTGAGAACAAACCTTTGTAGATCAAACGATTTGTATTATTTTTTTATAATTTCTTTATTAAAATTAATGAAATATATATATCTTCAATTTTTAACTTTAGATAGGGATATTGTATATTATTTATTTATTTAATATTTTATAATTCTTTTAAAATGCTATGTGTCAACTCCACATTGAACA
>SNQJ01S0184987.1:14477-33392 GCA_010110895.2 Picea sitchensis
GGGGGTTTCCACCTGGACGCGGAATATCCTTTGTGCTCTATCCCTTCCTTGGGTGGTTGATTTCATTTTTTTTCGCTCAGTCAAGTTTCTGCCATTCTTGTTGGGTGACTCCTACAACCCCTACGCCTTGAGACCTCCTGGGCATAAAGAATGCTTGGAGGTTAGATCCCTTCGTAGTAGTTGATACTTAAGTTCCCGATAGGGTGATACACTGCGGTGATTATCCCTTCCACCGATACCCCAACCATGTTTTAGAAAAAATCCCAATTCTAGCCACAATGGTCGCCACCAAATCGCGTCCCAACCAGATTTAGGTTGTGTTGATCTTTTATTTTTTCCAGAAATCCAAAATTGGTTTCTCTTTTTGCTTAGCCAATGAGTCCACCTGTTCACTTCCCCTGCAATGGCCTTCCTTGCGATTACTCCTCCCTCAAGGGTCATCAGTTTCAAAATCCTTGCTTTGTTGACTGTTCTTAATCCCAAGACTTAGAAATTTGGTGACTAGTTCACCTCTTTAAAAGGCTGTCGTGACTCTCAAGGAGTTGGGTAAAAGTTATCAAGTGAGTAAGTGGTGGCCTAATCATCTAATAAAAAAAATCCCCTCCTAAAGACCTTCCTCTTGAACTTGTTTTTTTTATTTAGCATTTCATGTCTACCTTGTAGCTTACGGATTGGATCCTCAATCTTCTTTTGGCTATTATTCCTGGATATGAAGATGACTCATGAACGCTTGTTTTTTTTATTTAGCATTTCATGTCTACCTTGTAGCTTACGGATTGGATCCTCAATCTTCTTTTGGCTATTATTCCTGGATAAGAAGATAACTCATGAACGCTTACTTGTTAAGTTGATTGATATTATTATAACTCCTCTCTAATGGATATATGATTATGGCATGGAGTCTGGATGAAATTGCTTAATTATGTAAATTTCCTCAAGCTAATAAGATTTTATTCGCCAGTATATAAATGGATAGAGGTTGATTTCCTTAATTACTAGAAGTCTCTTTATCATGGCCCTTCTCTACATAAATTGTGCTTACTACTTTTGATTGCGATACCATCGTGAATGTATAGGCTAGGATGGATTGGTAATTGTTCTCCTTATATAAATGGATAGAGGTTGATTTCCTTAATTACTAGAAGTCTCTTTATCATGGCCCTTCTCTACATAAATTGTGCTTACTACTTTTGATTGGGATACCATCTTGAATGTATAGGCTAGGATGGATTGGTAATTGTTCTCCTTAACTAGGTAGACTGCTTTCATTTTATCATGTGTCAAGGTGTCGATTGGGTCAAGGGGATATGAAATTTTAGTGAGGGAATTCTTTAGATATTGTTTAATATATTTAATATTTTTATGGATATGTAAGAAACTAAATTATTTTCATTCTACTTATGAAAACTTGACTTCTAGTTCTTTATATATAAATATATAAGTTAATTTCTGAATCTTATATATTGCATAATCATGGCTAATCTTCTTATAGTTTCGTGATTGGGTATGTAAAGTAACTTAGAGTCCTTACTTATGGCTTGTGATGATTAAATTCCTTATGGATTTGAAGAAAAGAGATATGTAAATTAGTATCAAATTCTTATTGTATTGTTAAAATAAGACCTTCCAATCAAAGTATGTTGTTATAGTTGAACTAGGTAGAGGCTCTAGACATAGAACTTGAACCACTAATGGATACTTGACTTAAATGACCTGACATGAAATATTACTTGTAATAACTTGAAGTAGATCCTTATCTGATGAAAGGAATTTACTATGCTCTGGTGGTTTATTATTTGGCCTTGTGTTTCAGATTACTCACGCGCCATGAATTAATGTTGAGGTATGATTGATAAAGTAATTAGCTTACTCTTGCACCATGAAATTAAAGTTGATGATTACTCTTGCGTTGTGAATAATTGATGATTAAGATTGATTGATCGACTGATCTAGTTGATTTTCGGTTTGATTGGATTAGTGGAATTTATACACCTCCTTGTTCCTCAAAATAGTCTCCATCCCTGAGACCTTGAATGGTCAAAATAAATCAGATGAATCCTGGGCTGAGCATTGCTTATGTGTCCTAGAGGTCCTAACCATGCAGGATAGGTTGGGCAAGTAGTTCCTTATTTATTCAGTGATATGGTTGATCATTATTTATATTCTGCTTCGGTTGAGTGTGATGCGTTGAAGGACATCACTATTTGTGTTTATGTGTGGATCATGTGTCGCTATTATTTATGTTAACGCATTGGCTTGTGTCGTTATTGATTACGATGATGTGTTGTTTGTATTGCTATTAATTTTGTTGTGATGATTTTAAAATTTCTAATGCAAAAAAACAAATAAATAAAATAATTTACCCATTTGTACATCGATGTTCGTTGACGTAATGAGATGTCATTACATATGGTATCCAAGCGGGTTCCACCCTGCGACCTGGGATCATTACGCCTTCCACTATATTAAACACTTGATTAATGAATTATTGCTAATTAAAAGTGAAATTTTTCCATCCAGGTAATCATGGTTAGAGGACGCCATGGAGGTAAACGACGTGGTGCTAGGGGAGGAGGTGCGACGCCTCCAGTAGAATCCATGCCAGAGGGGTCTAACCCCCAAGAAGAAGAACAAGTCATTGGATAGGAGCAGATTGTTGTGGGGGATGTGGTTGATCTATGAGGTCCTCTTAGAGGATGTCAGAGGCCTTGATTAACTGACTAGATAGAGATGAGGCCAGGGTGCTTGTACCCAATGAGGGTTCGCAACGTGCTCCAGCTGGTACTGGTAGAATTCACAGAGAACTCGAGAAGGTGAAGTTTCCTGAGTTCATGGGTGCCACATATGGATCAGCTGCCGAGGCATTGTTGGAGAACATGGCGATGTGCTTTGCACTTCACAACTACACCTCCAACATGAAGGTCTGCATGGCTATATTTTAGCTGAAGGGGAGCACTCTTCTATGGTGGAAGATGCTCCCACCTCAAATAAACATGGTCGTCAAAGATGTGTCATGGGAAATGTTCAAGGAGCAGTTCCGGGAGAGGTATCTGTCAAAGTAATTCATCGAATGTCAACTCAATGATTTCAACGCCTTACGACAGGGTGGTCGTACGGTGCCAGAGTATGAGGTCAAATTTATGGATTTACTTCGGTATGCCCCACATTTGAACACGGAGAAGATGTAGGTAAAACAGTTTGTGTTCGTCCTTAAATTCAACCTTCGTGCAAAGGTGAGGATACTAATGCCTCAAACGTTTCACGATGCAGTCTAGAAGGCCCTCATAGCTGAGGAAGAGATGACTAGTGGGGGTCAGGGTAGGACGGCTACAATATCAACGAGACAAACGACATTAGGTGCACAACATCATCAGAAGCCATCCATGCAAACATTGGGATATCACGATATGTCGAGAGGATCCACGTTCATGAAACCACGTCGACCTACTCCTGAACATAGGAATCCCTACATAGGACCATCTCATTAGCAGCAACGTCGCCCGCAACAGAAGCAGTTTAGGCTTGTTCAAAATAACAGACTAGGATCTCATGCTGGAAGGCCAACCACTTATACTTTGGGGACCGGGAGTACTGGATCGAAGATCAGGTGTTGGACATGTGGAGAGCCACATTACCAGCGAGACTGCCCGGTTGAAAGGTTCAGAGCATCTAGGTCATCTTGACACACTATAGTTCGATATTTGGGCAAGGCCCACAGGATTCATGCAGTGATGAATAACCACTAGGCTAAGCACCAGTCCACTGTGATTGAGATGTGAGGTACCATCTCCGACCAAAATTTTAGTATTTTGATAGATCTTGGTGCTACAGAGAGCTTTATTTCTAGTGCAACGCTGAAAATAATTAAGGTAAAGGTAATCGATCAGGACGATTTTAGGTACATATAAATGGATTCAGGTGCCAAAAAGAAGGTTGGAGGAACAGTTACGGGCTGTCGCATTAACTTGAGATATTTTTGAACGAATTCTGACCTATATGTCACGATCTTAGGATCGTATGACATCGTGATTGGTATGGAAGGGTTGGAATCACATGATGCGATACTCAACTATAAGAAAAAATGGTTGAGTTTAACCAATGATGAGGGACAAATAAGAATGATTGTAGGAAGAAACCATGGAGTGTCCTTAAGGTTCATTTCTTCCATACAACTACAAAAGAGCATGCGCAAGGGATGCAAGCTATATGAAATATTAGCGCTAAATGAAAAGGGAGAGGAGAAAGGATTAGAGAACCTTCCAGTAGTACGAGAGTTTGCTGAGGTCTTTCCAGAAGAGTTATGAGGCTTTCCACCAGAAAGAGAGTTGGAGTTTACAATCGAATTAAAACCTGTAAGTAAACTGATAGCAAGAATGCCTTATCAGATGTCGACACCTGAGTTACAGGAGTTGAAAATCCAACTGAAGGAGTTGTTGGACCTAGGACTTATACACCCAAGTGTGTCACCTTAGGGTGCACTTTTTATTTTCATAAGAAAGAAGGATGGGTCGTGGAGACTCTATATTGACTACCGTTAATTGAACAAGGAAATGATCAAGAACCAGTATCCATTGCTAAGAATAGATGATTTGTTTGATCAAATGAAAGGCATGACAGTGTTTTGAAAGATCGAATTGAGATCAGGTTATCACCAGTTACGAATTAAAGAAGAACAAATTCCTAAGACCGCCTTCAAGATGAGGTTCAAACACTACGAGTTTACCATTTTACCGTTTGGACTGACAAACGCCCTGGGGATATTCATGAGCTTGATGAATGGGGTGTTCCGTGAATACTTGGACAAGTTTGTTGAGGTATTCATTGATGACATATTGATATATTCTTAGACGACGAAAGAACATGACAAACATTTGCGCTTGGTACTACAATGTTTATGAGAAAACAAATTATATGGTAAACTGTCGAAATGCTCTTTTTACCAATCGAGGATTCATTACTTAGGGCATGTTATATCCAGTGAAGGAATCGTTGTGGATCCAACGAAGTTATAGGCTATTATGGAATGGCCTACGCTGACAAATGTACCATAAGTATGTAGATTTATGGGTTTAGCAAGATATTATTGACAGTTCATCCAAGGTTTTCAAAGATAGAAAATTCGATCATTGAATTGCAGAAGAAAAACAAGAAGTTTCTATGGACCGATAAGTGCGTGGAAGCATTTCAAGGGCTCAAGGGGTTGTTGACTACAACACTTATACTAAAGGTCATCGACATGGAAACCGAATTCTTGGTATGCACAGATGCATCCAAGGAAGGCTTAGGCAAAGTCTTGATGCAAGACGGTTGAATGATCGCTTACATTTCAAGGAAATTGAGAAAGCATGAGGAGAAATATGCCACACATGATTTGGAGTTATTGGCCATTGTGTATGCATTGAGAGTGTGGAGACACTATTTGATTGGATGGAAATTAGAACTAAAAATAGATCATTGTGGATTGGAGCACATATTTACGCAGAGTGACCTGAACGCACAACAAAGGATTTGGTCCTAATTGCTTAGTGAATACGATTTTGAGATTACTTACATAAAAGGAACAATGAACAGAGTGGCAGATGCGTTGAGTCGGAGACCATGCATATTCTCAGTGATATCTCTTAAGATGAATCTTCAAGAAAATATTCTAACTATATAGTTCGACGATGACTTGTGTAAAAAGGTTAAGAAAAATATCGGACAAGACTCCATGATGGTACCAAAATTTTAAGTATATACATTGGACAATGACGGATTGATGAGGTATAATAACTGGATTTATGTACCACCTAACGAAGAATTGAGAAGTTTGATATTAAGAGAAGCTCATAGAGAAGTGTACATGGCTCATCCATGAGTCACAAAGATGAGGGAAGACCTTAAGCCCTTATTCTTATGGAAATGAATGAAGGCGGACATAGTTAGCTACGTGGTGAGATGTCTAGAATGTGAGCAAGTGAAGGATGAACATAGACACCCAACAATATTAATACAACCACATGCTATTCCAGAATCCAAATAGGAGGTCATTTCTATGGACTTTATTGTTGGATTGTTGCTAAAGACAAGGAGGCACAACTCGATTTTCGTGGTATTTGACACTCCAAGGAAGAGTGCACATTTTATCCCTGTGCATACAATGTATCAGGAACCAAACATAGATAGAGTTTTTATTAGCGAGATTGTGAGGTTACATGGCGTCCCAAAAATGATCATATCCAATAGAGGATCGTTTCTTACAGGACATTTTTGGACCAGTTTCCAAGAGGCCTTGGGGACACAACTGAACTTTAGTACAACATATTGCCCAGAGACAGACAGATAGACAGAAAGAACAAACCAAATTTTGGAAGAAATGTTGTGTATGTATGTAATGGACCAACAGAAATGTTGGGAAGAGTTCTTGTCATTGGTATAGTTTGCATACAACAATAGCTATCAAAGTACCATTAAGATGGAACTGTTTGAGTTTCTTTACGGGTGACCATGTCAGACACCATTGAGTTGGGATCGAATTGAGGATAGGGTCTTGGTAGGAATACAATTGATACAAGAAATGGAAGAACAAATGAAAACGATAAGACATAAGAGTTATGCTGATGCAGATCCCATTGACCACAATTATGAAGTTGGCGAATGAGTTTCCCTGCGGGTGAAACCGCACAAGAGTTTGATCAAGTTTGGAAAGGGAGATAAACTCTCTCCTAGGCTTGTGGGACCTTTCAAGGTTGTGGAAAATAAAGGACCCATGGCCTATCGACTAGCCTTGCCTGATTCTTTGAGGCGTATGCATGATGTTTTTCATGTATCTGTTTTGAGACATTATGTTAGTTATCCTACACATGTGATTGACATGAGTTCCTTGTAGGTTTTGGACAAGGGTGCACTCACGATGGAGCTAATCCGCATTCTGGACCATCGCATTCGACAGTTACGATGTCAAAAAATTGATCAGATCAAGGTCCAATGGGACAATTATAGTCCACACTCAGCTACCTCTAAGGACGCGTATGGTATGCATCAAATGTTTCCTTACTTATTTGATAGTTTAGACATATAGATCTCATTAGAAACTTTATTTATTGCATTTGATACACTGAACAACTTCGGGACGAAGTTTAAGAAAGAGAGGGTGTATGTAACATCATGCTCTTGCGAGCACATGTTATTGACTTATTCTTTGATGACACTTGCATGCAAGTGATCATGTTATAGTACATGGTTATCGTTTCGCTTATGGAGTTTTATGATGATGTTGATGGATTATGATTTTATGTTATTTGTTATATGCGTATTGACATATGCTATTGATGAGTTTCCCTGAGTGTGTTGGACACTTGATGGATTGTGGATGTCGAGGGAATCAATGGACCTCCTTGGAGTCCAGATTGAGTCAGGGAGTGGATTCTATTGGTTTGAGTATTTCATTTATGCACATGTAACATATGATCGCTTATAGTATGATTTTATATTTGGATCATTGGCAGTGTTTCGTTGATGGATGCAATATGGTGAATGCTTGATAATATGCCTCACATAAGGAGTAAAGGGGAATTGCACATAGACCAAAAATTGAGGGAGAGGTGTGGCAACATCCTTGTCACAACCTACTAGCACTCCCTCTATGGCTTAAATTGTAGGCTAATGATTACCTAGTTCGAGAGGTCCATGATGTCGTGAGGGTAGACTCAGACAGTCGCTCATGAATATTTCTAAGGATCACACAATAAGGTAGGGTTGTTATTCCTTAGAATCCCTTAGTATCTCACAAGGTCGCATGAATGGAGTGTTGACTCCAAGGGTTGGACAACTACCAAAACTAGTCAAAGGCGAGTGGMACCCTTGGAGCATGGAGTGTGTCTTGAAGGGCACATCACGTAAATAAAAATTGAGTCCATGAATCTAGGTGACCTAGAAAACCTTCAGTGAATAATTAAACCTTTTAAAATCTTGAGCACTGCAAGATCAATTAATTAATTAATTAATTAAAGAATGAATTAGTAATTGTAACCCCAAATGAAGTCTAAGCCTATTCAAATTTTAAGCCTAAGTCTAAGTTATTGTAGGAGGCTAACACTAAATTATTAACTAATTTAAATAAAAAGGGAAGGAATGAAGAAAATCAAGCAAGATTTAAGAAAAGGGAAATATATCTAAAAATATGTTAAGGCACACGGGTGAAAGAAATATTAAAAGGGAGTTTTAATTAAGAAATAAATAAAGATGAGAGAATGTCTACGCATAGAAAGGTATCTAGAGTCTAGTTAACGCTAGTCTAACTAGAAGAAGATTCCTATTTTAACTCAACTCAGATTTAGTAAGGCGTCGATCAATAAATGGGAATAAGGGAAATAAAGAGACAACTAGGAGTGATTTAAGGAGTGAGGAAAATTGAATTTAATTAAAATAAAATGTGGATTTCCTTGTGCAACTTAGGGAAAGGGTGACAAGTGTAAGGGGGAAATAGTTCTAAATTGTCTAATTAAAAAGTGAATTAAATGTGAAGGTGGGAATGCGTCATTAAGGAAACTCCTATAAAGAAAATAGGGGAAATGGAAAAAAATGATCACACTGGTTATGGGTAAAGTTATGCTGCAGAAATTTTGATTGGTTTTACGTGTGAGAGTTGGGATACCCAGCTTGAGAGGGAGTGGTGGCTCTACCTTGCGATGCAAGCTTGGATCTAGAATCTTCTGGTTGTGTGTGTGGCCCCTTTGCGGCTCGGGGGGCTAAGGGGGAAGAAGAGTACCCCTACCGTTGGCTGGGAGGTACCGGTGAAGTCTCAGAGATTGGAAAGCAAGAGGAAGGAAGGATCGCTAGCCGTCGAGGAACATCCTCCGTCAATCACCTTCATTGGTCACAATATTTTATTGATAGCTATTAATTTGTATTAGAATCTAAATTGTAAATTCGAACGCTTGTAAAGAAGTCAATTTCGATTAGTGATATATCTTATTTTCCTTCATATGTTGATCAATTTACCACCTATCTGGTTGCGAAATTTTAATTAAATCCATGATTGTTTATCTAGTGTGAGTAGATTTAATGTTGTTGAAAGAGGGAATGTGGATAGGAATGTTTAATCAAAATCTCTTTGCATGTTCTTATCATTACAAAGATTGGAAATTGCACACCTCGTCAAGTTGTCAATACTAAGTTAATTGAATTTTTACCTCTGCATGATTATGATGTGCGCACCTCTCAAATAATAAATTGGTTAAATATTAGTCCCTCCCTTATAAAACTCGATTTTTGGTGGGTTCCCTTTTTACTGTAAATCATCAAATGTTGGGGTAAGATCATTTTACTGCTATACTGAGTCGAATAACTGTATACTAATATTATTCCTAGTTTAGTGACTATCCATTTTTTGCAAGCCATAATAACCTCAGGAAGGAAACTTGGGTTATTGGGTGTCTTAAAAAATTCATAGGTTACAGAACCCAAGATCGACCCCATCTGCAAGGAAATTTTACTATTTAAAAACAATATTTCTAGTTCTGATTGTCTGACCCTCGAGTAAGCGATTCCTTATATGAGAGGTGGGGTCTCGGCCAACATAGAATTCCAGTTATTGTACAATCCCTGGAGCCTATACAGGAAACTCTAAAAATAATTATAAACCTTGAATGGGCCTCTGGATCTCCACATTCTTCTCTTTGAAGTAACAAGAGTCATAATCTTGACTCAATGTTTAAACCCTGATGGAATTGAGAGCCTGTTTTAGATGCGCACCAGATTGAGCCTTAGAAATTGATGGACGAATCTTCACTCACACAACTATCATCAATATCCCTTGAAGGGGCTTTCCACCTAGACAAAGAATATCCGTTGCGCTATGTCCCTTCAGTGGGTGGTTGATTTCGTTTTTTTTTTCGCAGTCAAGTCTATGCCGTTCTTGTTGGGTGATTCCTACAACCCTTCTGCCTTGAGACCTCTTAGGCATAAATAATTCTTGGCAGTTAGATCCCTTCGTGGAAGATGATCCTTAAGTTCTCGAGAGGGTGATATGCTACGGAGATTATCCCTTCCACCGATACCCCAACCATGTTTTATAAAAAATACCAATTCTAACCACAATGGTCGCCACCAAATCGTGTCCCAACTAGATTTAGGTTGTGTTGATCTTTTTCTTTTTCCAAAAATCCAAAATTAGTTTCCCTTTTTTCTTATCTAATGAATCCAGTTGCTCGTTTCCACCACAATGGCTTTCCCTGCGATTACTTTCCTCCCTCAAGGGTCATCAGTTTCAAAATCCTTGCTTCGCTGACTATTCTTAATCCCAAGACTTAAAAATTTGGTGACTAGTTCACCTCTTTAAAAGGTTGTCGTGACTCTTAAGGAGTTGGGTAAAATTTATCAGGTGAGTAAGTGGTGGCCTAATCATCTAATAAAAAAATTCCCCTCTTAAATACCTTCCTCTTGAACTTGTTTTTTTAGTTAGCCTTTCATGTCTACCATGTAGCTTACGAATTGGATCCTCAATCTTCTTTTGGCTATTATTCTTGGATAAGAAGATGACTCACGAACCCTTACTTGTTAAGTTGATTGATCTTCTTATAACTCCTCTTGAATGGATATATGATTAGGGCATGGAGTCTGGATGAAATTGCTTAATTATGTAAATTTCCTCAAGCTAATAAGCTTTTATTCGCCAATATGTAAATGGATAGAGGTTGATTTCCTTAATTACTAGAAGTCTCTTTATCATGGCCCTTCTCTACATAAATTGTGCTTAATACTTTTGATTGGGATACCATCGTGAATGTATAGTCTAGGATGGATTGGTAATTGTTCTCCTTAACTAGGTAAATTTCTTTCATTTTATCATGTGTCAAGGTGTTGATTGGGTCAAGGGGATATGAAATTTTAGTGTGGGAATTATTTATATATTGTTTAATATATTTAATATTTTTATGGATATGTACGCAACTGAATTATTGTCATTCTACTTATGAAGACTTGACTTCTAGTTCTTTATATATAAATATATAAGTTAACTTCTGAATCTTTGTTATTGTGTAATCATGGCTAATCTTATTATAGTTTCGTGATCGAGTATGTAAAGTAACTTAGAGTCCTTACCTATGGCTTGTGATGATTAAATTCCTTATGTATTTGAAGAAAAGAGATATGTAAATTAGTATCAAATTCTTATTGTATTGTTAAAATAAGACCTTCCATTCAAATTATGTTGGTATAGTTGAACTAGGTAGAGGCTATAGACATAGAACTTGAACCACTAATGGATACTTGACTTAAATGACCTAACCTGGAACATTACTTGCAATAACTTGAAGTAGATCCTTATCTGATGCAAGGAATTTACTATGATCTGGGGGTTTATTATTTGGCCTTTTGTTTTAGATTACTCGCGTGCCATGAATTAATGTTGAGGTATGATTGATAAAGTAATTAGCTTACTCTTGTTCCATGAAAATAAAGTTGATGATTACTCTTATGCTGTGAATAATTGATGATTAAGATTGATTGATTGATCTAGTTGATTTTAGGTTTGATTCGATTAGTGGGATTTAGACACCTCCTTGTTCCTTAGAATAGTCTCCATCCCTGAGACCTTAAATTGTCAAAATCAATCGAATGAATCTTGGGATTGAGCATTGATTATGTGCCTGGGAGGTCCTAACCATGCAGCATAGGTTGGGCGGGTAGTTCCTTATTTATTCAGTGATATGGTTGATCATTATTTATATTTTTCTTCGGTTGAGTGTGATGCGTTGAATGACATCACTATTTATATTTATGTGTGGATCATCTGTCGCTATTATTTATGTTAACACATTGGCTTGTGTCGTTATTGATTACGATGATGTGTTGCTTGTATTGTTATTAATTTTGTTGTGACGATTTTAAAATTTCTAACGCAAAATAAATAAATAAATAAAATTATTTACCCATTTGTACATCGATGTTCATTGACGTAAAAAGATGGGTCATTACATATGGTATCAAAGTGGGCTCAACCCCATGACTTGGTATCATTACACCTTCCACTATATGAGAAACGTGATTAATGACTTATTGCTAATTAAAATTGAAATTTTTCCATGCAGTTAATCATGGTTAGAGGATGCCATGGAGGTAGACGATGTGGTGCTACGAGAGGAGGTGCGACGCCTCCAGTAGCATCCATGCTAGAGGGGTCTAATCCCCAAGGAGAGGAACAAGTCATTGGGCATGAGCATATTGTTGTGGGGGATGTGGTTGGTTTGATGAGTTCCTTTCAGAGGATGACAGAGGCCCTAATTAGATGACTAGATAGAGATGAGGCTAGGGTGACTATACCCAATGAGGGTTCGCAATGCTCTCCAACTAGTACTAGTAGAATTCACCAAGAAATCGAGAAGGTGAAGTTTCCTGAGTTCATCTGTGCCACGTATGGATCAACCACCGAGTCACAGTTGGAGAACATGGCGATGTGCTTTGTACTTCGTAACTGCACCTCCAACATGAAGGTCTACATGGCGATAATTCAGCTGAAGGGGAGTGCTCTTATATGGTGGAATATGCTCCTACCTAAACTAAACATGGTCGTCAAAGATGTGTCATGGGAAGAGTTCGAGGAGCAGTTCTGGGAAAGGTATTTGTCAGAGAAATTCATCGAGTGCTAGCTGAATGATTTCAACGCCTTACGACAGGGTGGTCCTACGCTGTCGGAGTATGAGATCAGATTTATGGAGCTACTTCGGTATGCCCCACATCTGAACATGGAGAAGATGAAGGTCAACAAGTTTGTGTTTGGCCTTAAATTCAACCTTCATGCGAAGGTGAGGATTGTAATGCCTCAGAAGTTGCATGATGCAGTCTAGAAGGCCCTCATAGCTGAGGAAGAGATGATCAGCGAGGGTCAGGGAAGGACTCCTGCAAGACCGACGGGACATACGAGATTAGGTGTGGAACATCATTAGATGCGAGCCAGACAAACATTGGGATATCGCGATATGTTGAGACGTTCCACGTTCATGACACCACCATGAGCTACTCCTCAATAGAGGACTCCCTACATAGGACCACCGCATCAACAATAGCGTCGCCCGCAAAAGAAGCAATTTAGGCATGCTCAACATAATAGACTAGGATCTCATGCTGGAAGGCCAACCACTTCTACTTTGGGGACCAGGAGTACTGGATCGAAGACCAGGTGTTGGAAATGTGGAGATCCACATTACCAGAGCATATGGGTCAGAGCATTCGGGTCAACCCAAAACACTATAGTTGGAGATTTGGGCAAGGCCCACAGGATTCATGTAGTGGTGAATAACCACCAGGCCAAGCACTGTGCGCAATATGTGAGGTACCATCATCGACCAAAATTTTAGTATTTTGATAGATCCTGGTGCTACAGAGAGCTTTATTTTTGTTACAACGCTGAAAATAATTAAGGTAAAGGAAGTCGAGCAGGACGATTTTAGGTATGTATAAATGGATTTGGGCGTCAAACAAAAGGTTGGAGGAAGAGTTGCGAGCTATCAAATTAACTTGGGATATTTATTAACGAAGTCTGACCTATATGTCACGATCTTAGGATCGTATGACATCGTGATCGGTATGGACTAGTTGGAATCGCATGTTGCGATACTCAACTATAAGACGAAATGATTGACTTTGACCGATGATGAGGGACAAAGAAGAATGATTGTAGGGAGAAACCATGGAGTGTCCTTGAGGTTCATTTCTTCCATACAACTACAAAAGAAGATGCACAAGGGATGCAATCTATATGAAATATTAGCACTAAATGAAAAGGGTGAGGAGAAAGGATTAGAGAACCTTCCGGTAGTACGAGAGTTTGCTAGCATTTTTCCAAAAGAGTTAGGAGGCTTTCCACCCGAAAGAGAGTTGGAGTGTACAATCGAATTAAAAACTGGAACTGAACTGAAAGAAAGAACACCTTATCGGATGTCGACACCTAAGTTACAAGAGTTGAAAATGCAACTGATGTTGTTGTTGGACCTAGGACTTATACATCAAAGTGTGTCACCTTAGGGTGTACTTGTTATTTTCATAAGAAATAAGGATGGGTCATGGAGACTCTGTATTGACTACCGTTAATTAAACAAGGAAATGATCAAGAACTAGTATCCATTTCCAAGAATAGATGATTTGTTTGATCAAATGAAAGGTGCAACATTGTTTTCAAAGATCGACTTGAGATAAGGTTATCACCAGTTATGAATTAAATAGGAATACATTCCTTAGACCACCTACAAGACAAGGTTCGAACACTACGAGTTTACCATTTTATTGCTTGGACTGACAAATGCCCTAGGGTTATTCATGAACTTGACGAATGGGGTGTTCCGTGAATACTTGGACAAGTTTGTTCAGGTATTCATTGATGACATATTGATATATTATCAGACGACGGAAGAACATCACAAAATTTTCACTTGGTACTACAATGTTTATGAGAAAACAAATCCTACGGGAAACTGTCGAAATGCTCTTTTTACTAATCGAGGATTCATTACTTAGGGCATGTTATATTCGGTGAAGGCATCGATGTGGATCCAGTGAAGGTAGAGGCTATTATGGAATGGACTACGTTGACAAACATACCATAAGTATGCAGCTTTATGGGTTTAGCAGGATATTACTAATGGTTCGTCAAATATTTTTCAAAGATAGCAAATCTGATCATGGAATTGCAGAAGAAAAACAAGAAGTTTGTATGGACCGAGAAGTGCATGGAAGCATTTCAAGGGCTCAAGGGGTTGTTGACTACAACGTTGATACTAAAGGTCCCTGACATAGAAAACAAATTCTTCGTATGCACAGATGCATCCAAGGAAGGCTTAGGCGGAGTCTTGATGCAAGATGATCGAGTGATCGCTTAAATTTTAGGGAAATTGAGAAAGCATGAGGAGAAATATGCCACACATGATTTGGAGTTATTGGCCATTGTGTATGCATTGAGAGTGTGGAGAAATTATCTGATTGGATGAAAATTCGAACTAAAAATAGATCACTGTGGATTGAAGCACATATTTACGCAGAGTGACCTAAACGTGCGGCAAAGGAGTTGGTCAGAATTGCTTAGTGAATACAATTTTGAGATTACTTACATAAAAGGAACAATGAACGGAGTGGCAAATGCGTTGAGTCGAAGACCATGCATATTCTCGGTGATACCTCTTCATATGAATCTTCGAGAAAATATTCTAACTATATAGTTCGACAATGACTGGTGTAAAGAGGTTAAGGAAAATATTGGACAAGACACCATGATGGTACCAAAGTTTGAAGGATATACATTGGACAATGACAGATTGATGAGGTATAATAACCAGATTTATGTACCTCCTAACGACGAATTGAGAAGTTTGATCTTAAGAGAAGCTCATAGAGAAGTGTAGATGGCTCATCCAGGAGTCATGAAGAAGAGGGAAGACCTTAAGCCCTTATTCTTCTAGAAAGGAATGAAGGCAGACATAGTTAGCTATGTGGAAAGATGTCTATAATGTCAGCAAGTGAAGGCTGAACATAGACATCCGACATGATTACTACAACCACACACTATTCCAAAATAGAAATAGGAGGTCATTTCCATGGACTTTATTGTTGGATTATCATTGACGGCAAAGAGGCACGACTCGATTTTCGTGGTAGTTGACACTTTTATGAAGAGTGCACATTTTTCCCTATGCATACAACGTATCAGGCACCAGACATAGCTAGATTTTTTATCAGCGAGATTTTGAGGTTACATGGCGTGCCAAAAAGAATCATATCTTATAGAGGATCATTGCTTACAAGACATTTTTTGATCGGTTTCCAAGAGCCCTTTGGGACACAAATGAACTTTAGTGCAACATATCACCCTGAGACAGACGGATAGACAGAAAGAATGAACAAAATTTTGGAATATATGTTGCGTTTGTATGTAATGGACCAAAGTAAACGTTGAGAAGAGTTCTTTCTACTGGTAGAGTTTGCATACAACAATTGCTATCAAAGTACCATTAAGATGGCACCGTTTGAGTTTCTTTATGGGCGACTGTGTTGGACACCATTGAGTTGGGATCGACTTGAGGATAGGGTATTGGTAGGACCAGAAGTGATCCAAGAAATGGAAGAACAAATGCAAACGATAAGACAAAGGATTAAAGAAGTGCAAGATCGATAGAAGAGTTATGTTGATGTGGATCGCGTTGACCACAATTATGAAGTTGGCGGCCAAGTTTTCCAGTGGGTAAAACCGCACAAGAGTTTGATCAATTTTGGAAAGGGAAATAAACTCTCTCCTAGGCTTGTGGAACCTTTTGAGGTTGTGGAAAATAAAGGACATGTGGCCTATCGACTAGCCTTGCCTGATTCTTTGAGGAGTATGCACAATGTTTTTCATGTATCTGTTTTGAGACATTATGTTAGTTATCCTACACATGTGATTGACATGAGTTCCTTGCAGGTGTCGGACAAGGGTGCACTCACAGTGGAGCCAATCCACATTCAGGGATGATTTTAAGAATGGAAATTAATTTTAAAATGTAGAAACCTTAGCGAATATTACTAATCGTTCATATACAACTGTAAATGTTTGGCGATATTTTAGTAAAAATATTCAAATTTCTAAGGATTTTTTATAGTTTGTATGAAATTTTGGCGATTTTTGAGGTAAAATAATTTTATCCTATAGAATTTGGGCGAATCATTTTTAGAATAACGAATCCTTTTTTGGGAAAAAACATTGAAAATTATCCCATGAGGTAAATTTATCCTCTAAAATCATCCATGTTCTCATTATGTACCATCACATTCGACAAATATGACGTCAAACAATCGTTCAGATCAATCTCCACTGGGGCAATTATAATCCACACTCGAGTACCTAGGAGGGTGCATATGATATGCATCAACAATTTCCTTACTTATTTGATAGTTTAGACATATAGATCTCAACAAACACTTTATTTACTGCATTTGATATACTTTACAACTTCGGGATGAAGTTTAAAACAAGAGGGGGTGTGTGTAACATCCCACTCTTGCGATCACATGATATTGACTTATTCTGTGAGGATGCTTGTATGAAAGTGATCATGTTATATTGCATGGTTATTGTTTCGCTTATGGAGTTTTATGATTATGTTGATAGATTATGATTTTATGTTATTTTTTATATGCGTATTGATAGATGTTATTGATGAATTTTTCTGAGTGTGCAGGACACTTGACGGATTGTGGATGCCGAGGGAATCAATGGACCTCCTTGGATTCTGGATTGAGTCAGAGAGTGGATTCTATTAGTTTGAGTATTTCATTTATGCATATGTGACATATGATTTCTTATAGTATGATTTTATATTTGTCTCACTGATAATGTTTCGTTGATGGATGCAGGATGGAGAATGCTTGCTAATCTTCCTCACATAAGGAGTAAAGGGGAATTGCACATAGACCAGATATTGAGGGAGAGGTGTGGCAACATCCCTGTCACAGCCTACTAGCACTCTCGTCGTGTCTTAAATTGTAGGATAATGATTACCTAGTTCGAGAGGTCCACGATGCCATGAGGGAAAACTGAGACAGTCGCTCACGAAGATTTCTAAGGGTCGTGCAATAAGGCAGGGTCCTTATTCCTTAGAAGCCCTTAGTATATCACAAGTTCTCCCAAATGGGGTGTTGAATCAAAAGTTTGGAAAACTACCAAAACCAGTCAAAGGAGAGTGGCACCCTTGGAACATGGAATGTGTCTTGAAGGGCACGTCACGTAAATAAAAATTGAGTCCATGAATCTAGGTGGCCTAGAAAACCTTGAGTGAATAATTAAACCTTGTAAAATCTTGAGCATTGCTAGATTAATTAATTAATTAATTAATTAAAGAATCAGTTAGTAATTGTAACCCCAAATGAAGTCTAAGCCTAAGTCTAAGTTCTTGTAGGAGGCTAACACTACATTATTAACTAACTTAAATAAAAAGGGAGGGAATGAAGAAAATCAAGTAAGATTTAAGAAAAGGGAAATATATCTAAAAAAACACATGGGTGCAAGAAATATTAAAAGGGAGTTTTAATTAAGAAAGAAATAAAGATGAGAGAATGTGTACAGATAGAAAGGTATCTAGAGTCGAGTTAACACTACTCTAACTAGAAGAGGATTCATATTTTAACTCAACTCATATTTAGTAAGGCGTCAGTCAATAAATGGGAATAAGGGAAATAAAGAGACAACTAGGAGTGATTTAAGGAGCGCTTTTAGGATGAATGAGGAAAATTGAAATTAATTAAAATAAAATGTGAATTTACTTGTGCAACTTAGGGAAAGGGTGACAAGTGTAAGGGGGCGATATTTCTAAATTATCTAATTAAAAAGTGAATTAAATGTGAAGGTGGGAATGCGTCATTAAGAAAACTCCTATAAAGAAAATGGGGGAAATGGAAAAAAATGATCACATTGGTTATGGGTAAAGTGATGCTATAGAAATTTTGACTAGTTTTACTTGTGAGAGTTTGGATACCCATCTTGAGAGAGAGTGGTGGCTCTACCTTGCAAGGAAAGCTTGGCACTAGAGTCTACTAGTTTTGTGTGTGGCCCCTTTGTGGCTCGAGGGGCTAAGGGGGAAGAAGAGTACCCCTAACATTGGCTGGGAGGTACAAGTGAAGTCTCAGATATTGTAAAGTAGGAGGAAGGAAGGAAGGATCGCCAGCTGCCGAGGAACATCCTCCATCAATCACCTTCATTGGTCACGGTATTTTATTGATAGCTATTAATTTGTATTAGAATCTAAATTGTAAATTCGAATGCTTGTAAAGAAGTCAATTTTGATTAGTTATTATTTTCCTGTATATGTTGATCAATTTACTGCCTATCTGGTTGCAAAATTTTAATGTTTGTTCTGGTGAACGGATTTTTCTTCTAGTCTCAACTTATGCATCTTTGTTTCCAATAATATG
>SNQJ01S0184988.1:10420-20983 GCA_010110895.2 Picea sitchensis
TGCGTACTTGGTGAGTTTATCAACAATAACCATGATGACACTCTTTCCTTCAGACTTTGGTAACCCTGTTATGAAATCCATGGAAACCTCCTCTCAACGCTGAATTGGGATGGATAATGGTTGTAAAAGATTCGAGGTCTTAATTGTTTCCACTTCATTTTGTTGGAAAACTAAACATTCTGCGACAAACCTTTGAACATCAGTTTTAAGGCCATCCCAAAAAAATTCCTTCTTGACTCTATGGTAGGTTTTCAAAAATCCCTAGTGCCCTCCTACTGGAGAGGTGTGTAATTCCAATATTACCTTTTGTTTGAGTTGGGAGTTCTTACATAAATATAAGCGATCTTTGTACCATAGTGAATCTTTTTTACATGTAAATGTATCTGATGCACTTGAATCCTCTTGCAACCTTTGAATGAGAGTCAACATTTTTTCTTCATTCTTCCATTCAACCCTTGCTTCTATTATCCAATCGGGTTGGATGATCGAGATAGCATAGAGAAATGCCTCAACATCTTCATCCTTTCTTGATAGTGCATCTGCCACAACATTTTTCTTCCCTTTTTTATAAATGATTTCAAAATCATAACCCAATATCTTGATCACCCATTTTTATTGTTCTTATGAAGATAGTCTTTGTTCCAAGAAGTATTTAAGACTATCGTTATTTGTTTTGACCTTGAAGTTCCTACCTATTAGGTAAGGACACCATTTCTTCAATGCATGTAGTATTTCCATCATTTCCTACTCATAAATGGGTTTGTGTAAGTTATTTCCCTTGAGTGGTCAACTTTCAAAATCTAGGGGCCTTCCTTCTTGCATTAGGACAACACCAATTCCATTTCTCGAGGCATCACATTCCACAATAAAGTTTCTTGTGAAGTCTGGAGTGGTCAAGACAGGAGCTTTGAACATAACCTCTTTAAGTTGTTCAAAATCTTTAGTTTCCTCTGGAGTCCATGAAAATGAATCCTTCTTAGTTAGTGCCATTAAACATTATTCTATTCTTCCATAGTGCTGAACAAACTTGCAGTAGTAACTTGTCAAACCCAAAAATCCTCTAAGATTCTTCAATGTTTTGGGAATTGGCTAGTCCATCATGGCCTTAATCTTGTTAGGGTCTAACTTGACACTTTCATGAGATAGAATATGACCCAAATACTCTACCTCATTCACCCCAAAGAAACATTTGGATGGTTTGGAATATAGTTGTTGCTCCTTTAGTATTTGTAGCACCCTATCAACATTTCGCACATGATCCTCCGAAGACTTGCTATAGATTAGTATATCACCAAAAAATACTAACACAAATGTTCGAAGGAAGGGCTTGAAAATGGAATTCATCAACCCTTGGAATGTGGAAGGTGCATTTGTAAGGCCAAAAGGCATGACCAAAAATTCATAATGGCCTTCATGAGTTTAGAATGTTGTTTTTGGGATATCTTCTTCCTTCATTATAATCTGATGATTCCCTAAACAAAGATCCAACTTTGTGAAATAGATTGCTCCCTGTAGTTCATCTAACAATTCATCAATGACGGGAATGGGAAAATTATCTTTAATAGTGATCTTGTTGAGATCTCTATAATCTAGACACATACACCATGAGCCTTTTTTCTTGAATACCATTACCATCGGTGCAGAGTAAGAACTTTGGCTAGGTGTAATAATGCCATCCTATAACATTTCATCAACCATGCGCTCAATTTCACTCTTCTGGGCATAAGGGTATCTGCATGACCTGATTTTAGGAGGAACACTCCTAGGAATTAGGTGAATATCATGATCATGATTTCGAGTGGGGGGAAGACCTTTGGGAATATTTTCAATTACTTTGGAATGCTTATCAATGATCCCTTAGAGATCTAGGGGAACATATGGCTTAGATGTTTGAACATCTAGTGAGAATAGTTGTTTAATTACACCTTGATGCCCCTTTTTCAATAATTTTGTCATGCCATTGGAGCTTATCAACTTACTGAATTTCCCTATGATACCTCTTAACTCTATTTCTTTTCCTTTCGATGAAAATTCCATGAAAAGTTCTTGAAAATTAAAAGCCATTATTCCTAATGATTGTAACCATTGGATTCTAGCACGACATCAGCACCACCCATGGGTATATAAATCATTGGACTATTCATTACATATTCCACCATAGTAAGATTGATCTTATTTCATTTTTCTGAGAAATTGATAGTTCCTCCCTCTGCAATCATTACTTGAAACTCTGGTGATGGATATACAAAGTAATTGAGAGATTTAGCTAATTTATAGTGAATGAAATTATGAGTACTACCAGAATCAATTAGGACTATTACCTTTTTCTTTTTGATATACCCTTCGATATTGAGGGTTTGAAGAGTGCTAATTCTAGCCAATGGATTACACGACATCATGGGTGTTAGTTGTTCAGAAGAAATCACGTCTACATTTTCATCTTGAGATGGTTGTTGTTCTTGTTCTTTTTCTTCTTCCTCTTCAAAATCTATGTAGAATAATTTATTCTCACCACACTTATGTCCCTTACTATACTTGCTGTCACAATTAAAGCATAAACCTTTTTCTTTTCTTTCCTCCAATTGTTGAGGTGTCAACCTGGTAGGTTGAGGTGTTTTAGAAGAAGGAAAATTATTCTCTTGATAGATGTTAGGAGTGGTCCTTCTAGTAGCCATAGCCTTATTTTTACTTTCAACATTTCTTGCCACCCTAAATGCATTCTCCAATGATTTGGGTCCCCAAAGATGAACCTCATGTTGAATGTTATCCCTTAAAGTTCCTATGAATACATCAATCAAGTGCTCATATGGAATGTCTGTTACCTTTATATTCAATCTTTGGTGGTTCTCAATGTGCTCTGTAACTGAACCCTCTTACTTGAGATTTATCAATTGGCTAAAGAAGGTATTTCTCCTTGTATCCTCACAGTGTGCTATGATTTCTTCCATGAAAATTGTCCAAGTGGCGAGCGATTTGCGAGAACAAAGCCATCGATACCACACAAATTGATTGGGTTCTAAATATAAAGAAGCTATTTGTACCTTTTGTGTATGTGGCACATTATGTAGATCAAATAATTTCTCCATCTGAAGTATCCATGTGATTGGGTCTTTTCCATCAAACTTCCCCATATCAATCTTAGTAAATTGGTTGGTTTTCAACCCAAAGTTAGAGTTTCTCCATTCTTGATTCATCTTCCTTGTGTCCTCATAATGAATTTCATGGGATACATTTTCACTTTCAGGTGTCCTCTCTATTAGTAAATTTTTCAATCCTTCCATGATCTCCCCTTTTAAACCATCCATCTTAGTATTTATTGCCTCCAACTTAGCTTCCGTTGAATCCATTATCTCTTATAGTTCATCTTTTGTTACTGTCTTCTTTTGTAAATCATTTATGTCCCTATGCATTTCTTCACCTTCATAAAGAGTCCAAGTAGGATTGTTTGGAGGCTTATTTGGTGTAGAAGTTCCCTTTTTTGGTGGCATGTTGGACAAGTATCACTTTAAGCCTTGATTTTGAGGTGGTTCTGCTAGACAATGTTCATTTTATTGTATCTCCAAAATTTCGGCACTTATGGTTATGGAATTTTATTTTTGGTAGTTCTTTGATATTTCGTCTCTACAATTTCACAAGTCTGATCAAGATTGGACGTGCCAAGTGGAATTTACGGTAACTTCCCCACAACTTGCTGATTTTTTGTCTTTCTAGGAGATCACACTTGTATAGCATGCTCATCACAAAATAATTGACACAAAATTCTGAATTGCGTACCAGAAATACTACGGACTGTCTACTATCCAATGCAACATGTCTCACTCAATTTGGATACTCTAGGAAGAAGTTATGATTGTTTTACCCGGAACACCTTCTTGAGACTAGTCAGATACCCTATCTTCCACAAGGTGTATATACAAATTTAAGATGACCCGGAAAATGAAATTTTGACCACATATACCTTACTAATTTACATGAATATCCTCTGGAGTTTAGGATCTGAGACGTTACATAAATATTTTAATAGGGAAAATTCTGCAATGACTCACTTTAGGATGATTCCAGAACCCTATCTTGCATAGGCTGTATCTCTGAAAATATAAGACCTCGGGAGCTGAAATTTTAACCCAATGTACCTTGAGCCGTTTGCTAAATATCCTCCAATTCGTTCCTTTGGAAACATTGTAGAAAATAAGTTATAATGAAAATTCAAAGGTATCTCAGATGTAGCAACGAAACCCCAGGACCTTGAGCTTTGATACCATATGTTAAGAACCAAATATCAATATAGAATAGAAAAACATCAGAATAAGTAATCAACGCCTTGAAAAAGAAATAATTTCAGGTAATAAGCCTCTTCGAGGGGGCAATCTCCTTATAACCCACATAAATGTCCAAAAATAATATGATTCCAAATGAAAATGTCTCCTTGGTATATATAGGAGACTAGGAGGTACAATTACAACTAATGGACTAAAGATGACATAAATAAAATAACATTACTAATGTAATATGCCCCAATTAAGGGGTAATGAGCCACTATTTAGGGATTAACAACCTGAAATTGATTTCAATGAAATATTTGCACCAATGGCGTGCATGGACACAATCAAAATCATGTTAGCATTTTCTGCACAGTAAAAATGGCCAGTTTATCAAATGGATGAAAATTCAACCTTTTTTAATGGAAACTTAGAAGAGGAAGTATATGTGGAACAACCACAAGGTTATTAGGTTCTAGAACAAGAAGACAAAGTGTACATATTGAAGAAAGCATTGTATGGATTAAAGCAATCTCCGAGAGCTTGGTACAACCACATAGGTTCCTATCTCACACAGAATGGATTTCAGAGAAGTGAAAATGAGCCAACACTATACATCAAATAAAATAAACAAGGTAATGTGTTAATTGTTTGTTTATATGTTGATGATTTGATATTTACAGGTGATTGTGGCATAGAAGAATTCAATCCAGTCATGAAGGATGAATATGAAATGATTGATTTGGGACTTATGAGTTATTTTCTAGGAATAGAAGTGCACTAGTCCAAAACTAGTATATTTATCTCACAATCTAAGTATGTGCATGAAATATTGAAAAGATTCAATATGGTGAATTCAAAAGCAGCACCAACACCTGTCATAATAGGATTGAAGTTAAGCAAGGAAGATAAAGGGTCCAAGGTGGATCCCACACCGTTTAAAAGACTGGTAGGCAGTCTTATGTATCTAACAATGACAAGACTTGGCATTATGTATGGAGTGAGCCTAATTTGAAGGTTCATGGAAACACCAAAAGAATAAAATTGGAAGGAAGGAAAGATAATCTTGAGATATGTGAATGGAACAAAAGATTTTGGCATTAAGTACACCAATTAAGAATATTTCAAACTGTATGGATACACTGACAATGATTGTGGAGGAAACATAGATGACAGGAAAAGTACCTTTGGGTACACATTTCATTTTGGAACATATATGGTGTCATGGGCATCAAGGAAGAATCCCATAGTAACTCTTTCTACAGTAGAAGAAGAATACATCGCAACTACAAGCGTAACTTGTCAAGCAATATGGATGAGAAGAATATTAAAATAATTGTTGTAGGAACAATAGGAACCAACAACATTATTCTGTGACAACAATTCAACCATCATATTATCAAAGAACCAAGTGTTTCACAAGAATACCAAGCATATTAATACAAGGTATCATTTTATCAGATAATTGGTGAATAACAAAGAGATTTGTTTAGAATTTTGTAGATTAAAAGAACAAGTCACAAACATTTTCACAAAGGATTTGGAAACAGATGCATTTCAGCATTTACGCAGTAGTCTGGGAGTCCACACAGTAACAAATGAGTGACAGTAAAATGTAAACTCAATTTTTTTGATGTAGTTTTCTTTTGTAATTCTACCAACTTATAATTAAGGGGGAGTGTTGGAAATCGTAATTACAAGTCGGTGAGATTTTCATGTCTTCGTCGATTTTTTTGTCAGTGAATTTTTCAGTAGATTAATAGTCAGTCAAACAGTTTGACATTCTATAAGTGTAAAGTCACACATTTACTCAAAAGTCAGTCGACAAGCAAGAGAGCTATAAATGGAGCCAATTTTTATCTTCTCAACTTTAGTTAAGTTGTTGAAGAGTCAGTCTTATCTTCTGTAGGAAGTCTCATTCGGTGTCCATATAAGTTCGAGTCATTTAGTTAATCGAAGAAGAAAAAGAGAAGCAGATGATGTGTAGAGAAGAAGCACAGAGGTATAGAGAACAAACAACAACTGAAGAGTTGACAGAAGAAGTCATTTGAGCCGAAGCTCATCTCTGTCATTTTATTTTGTAACTGTGTGCATTGCGCTAAAGTTCATTAATATCAAGTATTTATGTATTGACAAGTTTCTTTCTTATTTCTATGTTTTTGTGCTAAGAATAACACTGTGTTATTCCGCATTTGTAAATCATTTCATTAAGTGTGTGTATTCACATCATGCAACAAATTGAGAAGTATTTTTTGAGAACTCTGTCACATAGCCTATTTGGTGCATAGAGTAGATTGCATGTATCTCGTCTATTCAAAGAAACCCTTCCTGTTTCTTATGTACATATCACCTCATCTTGTTTCCCTTGAATATCTTCAAGAAAAGGCTTCTAGTTGATCAATTTAATTTTACATCTAACAATTAGAAATCTTGTTTTATACTACCTTTTCAAGTTTTCTCTTTAATTGTAAAACACAGATCAACTACATATGTCATTTATAAAATGATTTCCTCTTTGAACATAAATAAGGGAAATATATGGAAATATGACCCTTACTATTTGATTTCAAATCAACAAACGACTTTAAATTCTGCTCATTATGTTCATCATTCTAATTTGGAGATTAATAAAATAGCTAATACAAAAACCTAGGAAGAGGTGTAGTCTTTAATAAAATTGCAAGTAGTAGTTTTTAGCATTAAAATAGAACGTATGAGAATGAAAGATTCAACAATGATTTCTGGTTCAATTAAAAATACTATGGGTCTTAATTGTAGTATAGTTTAATCAAGTCAAATATCCAGTATCATGGAACAAGCAAGTGATACCATAGTTGGTACAATAGAAGAAAACTGAAGAGAACAAGAGAAGCATAGTATGAAGAGAATGTCAGAAAATTTTAGATGACCCTGAAGAAAATAGAGTAAAGATCCAAGAATATGCTTCACAGTCTGTTGTGTTCAGACTTCTTCAAAATAGGTTTTACAGGAGAATTTTACTAAACATGTTGACTCCTTGTTAGAGGATTTACATCCCAACAAGTCAAGCAAGCCCATTTTAGTCATTACCTTTAATCCTATTTCAGTTACCTCACATTAAATTGTTAAAGGTCAAACTGAAACATCAATAGAATCTCAACAAGGAACAATAATAAAGCTTATTATATCTAGTAATGAAGACACACAATAGTTGAAATTGAGTTATGAAACTCAACTAGAATTAGAATATTTTGGAGCTCTTTCATTTTTAGCATCTAATGATCAAGAGAGGAACAATTTTAATTTGTTGGTTTTATATCCTGATACTAAAAATGTTTCAAAGAATTCATAATACAGGACCACATATGTAGAAATATATTTGAATCAAGTAAATGTTGCAAATATGGTATACTGGTACAAGCAAAATAGAGGTACAATATCTCTTAGTTTAATCCAATCCCTCCAGATGTAAGGAAGTTCCAAAGATTAGTGAAAAAGCTAAATGCGACCGACCAAAGAATTAAATTATTATAAACAGAGTTAATGTCACGAGTTTTAAGGATTTAGAGAATGAAATGTTGACCCTGTCCAATCTTGTTAAGAGTAGTGAAAATATTAAGGGAATAATTGAAGAAAAATATGTAGAAATCATTTTTTTAATTCAAAGCTCAAAACTCCTCAAAGTGAATTAGTGAAATCAAGAGAATTTATTGATTCTTATAAAAAAAGAGATTCATTTATTGAACTCATGCTTATACTGAGAGGGGGGGAGGGGGTGTTGAATCAATATAATATACTTTTTACTTTAAATGAGCATTCATCAACCATTCATTAACTTTAAAATAGTAAATGCATGTAAATTCAAATAACAATACATAGAATTTAATTTGGAAACCCTTGTGGGAGAAAACCACAAAAGAATATCTTTATAAATGTTTGTAGGCAATATAATGTTATAAATATTGTAGACACCGACATACAAAAGACACCAATATCTTCAGTTGAGAACCAACTCAGCAACACATTTCTTAGGCACCAACCTACTAGAGACACCAATCTCCTTAGATGAACATCAACGTAATAAGACCTGTATAGGTACCAATCTAATATATCCATACACAAATTACTTCTGACTTCACCTACATGGTTCATACTTCATGCATTTCACAAGATCATCATACCATTAACTTTCATGCTTCAACGCCTCTCCTTACTTCATACCCCATACTTATCTTCAAACCCTAGTTACATTTAGCCTTCAACCATTAGAAAACCTCATAACATCATTACAAGAATATAATTCTAGAATGGAGAGTCACAAACTAAAAAAAATGCACTTTGCAACATCATAGACCTTATTCCTTCATAGCACATCCTCAAAACTCCAAAAAACACTCCTCTTGTGCACCTTTAGACCCAAATAATACTCCCCAAATCCTCTTACACACTTGTAGTTACTCTTCTTGCTTCTATACACTTCAAATGCACATATCTATCACTTATTTATAGTCTTTTTGTGTTCACTTATGGGACCAACTTGTAAAATTGGCTAGGTCGACTTGTACTTTTTGGCTGGGTCGACCTGCTAAGATATTTCATATCTCCTCATTCTTGTGGATTTATAGGGAGTGTCATATACCTTTGGAAAGGCATTGGAATAATTGCTTCAACCATATATCCTATGCTCCCATTTGATCTATGTCTTCAAAGTAAAAAGGTATTCAAATATAGGGTATCCAAACTGAGCATAAAAAATCCAAAAACAATATTTCCAACAATATTCATCTTGCAATCATTATTTTCGACATATGTAGTATCCCCCTATCATTGACATCAATGAAAACAATAGTTATAACAATTAAAATAATATAATGGAAGGTTGAGGGAGACTAATTCATAAATTCCTACAAAATTGATCTTGATAAAGAAAAAGAAAATATATTAGAAAATCTATCTCTTGAGGTAGAAAGATTATAGAAAGAATTGGTAGAAACGTCTTCTCAGTGTAAATCACTATCAAAAGTTTTTGATGAAGATGTTGATAATATCCTTAATCTTTATAATATTGAAGATAATGTCGATGATCTATTATATAAGATGATAGTGTACAAAATGAAGGCTTTTTATTTGACCAATCAAATCAAAGGATTGAAGAAAATACATGTAGATACAGTTGAGGGAATGAAGAAATAAAAAGATGTATGATTAAAGGAATTGAGAGATCAAGTGAAATTGAAATATGAAGATATTTATGTGTTAATAAAATATTGGGATGATCTAAATAAATTGTTGAATGTAACTCTTAATCAATTCCCAGGGAGAAGATGTCTAATTGAGGCCAAACATCAAATTTGGGATGAGATCATATAGAAAATGCATGCTTTCAAATCACATTTTGAAAATTTTCATTATTGTGAAGTTCTTGTCATAGCTAAAGCACATATCTAAATTAATAAATTATTTATTGATATAATAAAAAAACAAAATGAAAGTGAACAAGTAATCAAATTCATTATTTCTCTATCAAATAACTCTTTGGAATCCCTAGGTGTTGTTGGATCATGTTGTCATTGATGCCCATGGTTTTGTCATTGATGCCAATGGTTTGATTGATTGATGTCATTTATTGATGTCAAGTGATGGATTGATTGATAGGCTTGGTTGATTGATCATTGATGAAAAATGTATATATTGTCCTTGATGAGAATGATATATGTCAAGTGGAAACCAATCGATGAAGATGGATCAATGAGTTGTCATTGATACTTGATGCATAGTTGATGAAAATGATGCAGTGGTGAATTGATCATTATCGTCTTATCATGATTGATAAGGTGCACAAATGGATGAACTCCAAAGTGGTCCCCTTATGGTGAAATCCCTCATGGGAAGACGCTTTACGGATTGATTTATCCTAGAAGAATGGTTGGAGGACCCATGCTTGTATGTGGAATAATGAGATGAAGATCAATGATGTTATTGGTGAAACTATCCTATATGGATAGTGCTTGTCATGCCATTTTCGGTGGTATGTGGAATTTCACATAACTCTTCATGGTTTGAGAGTTATGGCCTTATGAAGTTGAAGGACCCCCATATATTGGCTTGAAGCCCCAAATGGTCAAAGAAGTCAAAGTGCCCTAAAAGAAGAAATCATTATTTAAATGATAAGGTAAAGTGACAAAATCAAGAAGGAATATTTAAATGATAAGTATTGGAGAACTTTCTATTTATGGAAAGTGGTTAACCCCAAAATAACAAAAATAGGTTAAGTGACCTAGAAATGGGTTAAGTGACCTAGAGGATGAAAGTATAAATAAGATAG
>SNQJ01S0184989.1:8739-22316 GCA_010110895.2 Picea sitchensis
TTCTTTCCGCTTGAGATAAAAAACAATCCACCCCACCTGCCACCCCTAAGAGTGAATTTTCTATAATTATTTCAATTCTTGGTGCACGAATACAATACAATGTTATAACATCACATCAAAATATCATTTTTTTGAGAAAGAAACAAGTTTCTATGACACAAAATTCGACACACATGGGAGCATTGTTATTTGCATCGAGTTTGCATTTCAGTGCCTTTTTTCATCGTTTGTTTCAACATGCATTCTTGAGGTGTCATCTTAGTGACAAAAATCGTGATGCAGGAAGTGGTTTGTGTTGGAGTTGCATCACATTTATGTTTATTTGTTTTGTAAAATAACTTCACAAAATCATGTTCATGTTGAGTTCACACCAAAAACATGTTTTCCGCATCATTGTAACGTCATTAAGAGCCACCATAGTGTCATTTTGACTCTTATTAGTTTCATTCTTGTGACGTATTTTAGTATATTGATATTGTAGTAGTGTCAAAATATAGAAGTCTACCAAGTGTCATGCTACTTCATTTATGCGTCATTTTAGCATTTTTTTTTATCTACATGGCATCATTGTTACATTGTGTTGGAGTAGTTTTGCATCAAATTAGCATATTGAATGCACCAAAATTATGTTCTATTGCATCACAAACATGCTGTGTTAAACCAAATTGTGTCAATATTGCGTCATTTTTATGTCATAGTTACGTTATCTTAGTATCAAAATTATGATGTAATTATTAATGATTTTATTATTTTTATCAATTTAATTATTATTTATTATTTAAATATATTTTGAATTATTATGGTTGTTGTTAATTAGATAATAATTATATATTATTAATTTTTTTAATATTATTGATTATTGATTACTTTTATTATTATTATTATTATTGTAGTTACTATTTTTATAAATTGTAGTTTAACTGTTCTATGTTTTGGTCTTTTCTGGAGATATTTTTTGTTTAATTTTTCTCGAAATTCAGTGAGGAATTGTTGGATCTGTATATTTGAGTGGTTAATTCTATATAATTCGAGTGCCCCATAAGTTTTTCAGCACGCTGAATCCATTTATGCATTCATAAATGTAATTTAAACAACATAAATTTGTGATTTTTTGTAGATTTATGTCACCAGATTCCGGCGAAAAAATACAAAACGTAGAATATTTAAACAATGCACTTTTATAATAAGTAAATATTTATTGAATTGATTATTAGTATAAGTCTATTATGCATTGTACTAATCATGAGAGAAAAAACCATGTATAAATAAACGAATTGCTCCACTAACATTTAGTCAAATTTACACTATGACTAGAGAAAAAAACCATGTTTCCATAAATGAAATTATGAACACCATTGCATTAATTATGAACAAGAAGTATATATAAACATGATGATGAGATTTTAAATTAAATCGTTAAATAACAATGCAATTTTTTTTCCTGTAAATAAATGGTACATTGTGAAACCAAGGAAATGTCAAATTTGTATACAACATTACATGAAAAAATATGTACACATTTCAGGAAATGAGATGAATTTGACATTAAAAGTTGAATCATGATTTCCTACTTGAAAAAATCCCTCACATTTAGTCGTTGTTTTTACCCATGTTCCAAAAAGTGATGCTACCGGTAGTAGACTTTTTGTGTTAAAATTATAACATTTTGAAACCATGGCCTTAACAATCTCATAATATTGCTAAGTAAAACCCTAAAATCAACCCCTGAAACAAAAAGTGACACTACCAACAACATCTTTTTTTCTCAACGTTAAAATTACAACTTGTTTGAAACCATGGCCTTAACAATCAATATTGTTAACAAAAATATTAAAATAAACCCTCAAATTGAAAAGTGGTGCTACCAATAGAACACTCCTTTCTTTTCGAGGTTAAGATTGCAACTATTTTAAAACCATGACCTTGACAATCGGTATGGCTGCAACCAAAAATCCTAAAATCAACCCCCAAATTGAAAAGAGGTGCTACCAGTAGCACCCCTTTTTTTAAGACTAAAAATTGCAACAATTTTGAAACCATAACCTAAAAGACTAATATTATTTCAAACAAAATCACAAAAAGAGAAAAATGAATAAATGGGGGAAATGAATAAAAAATATAGGGTAAAATAATAATATGGAGGAACACACACACACATATCCGTATCCCACTTTTAAAAATATTTAAGTCAACAACCTAAAAATAAATTTAAACACACACATAGGCAAATTGGGTCTAGCTTGAGTGGTTAAAGAGGACTGTTATCCACTCCACCTAGGAACAAATGCCACAAGTAACATGGAAAAATCTTAATTAGTACTTTTTGTCTCAACCTTGAGCCCGAAAAAATTTAGTTTACTTTGAGTACTATCCTCAAAATGAAGACAAGTTCTTAGTTGATTTTACTGAGATATGTTTTTCATAAAAAAGATTATATAAGTGTGTGAAAGAAATTGAAAAACAAATTCAAACATTTTTTTTTTAAATTAAAAATAATAATAATAATAATACTAAAAACAAAAATAAAAAAACACAACTTAAAACAATGTAATAATAAAAAAATAAAAAAATAAAAAGTTAAAAAGGAACAAATTAAAAAAAGTTTTAAGAAAAATTAAAAATAAAAACAAAATAGGGTGGAAAGGGGGCGACTTCGAGAATTGCACCTCCGCCCACCCTATTTCGTATTTTCAAATACTTGTTTGTTTGTTTTTTTCTTTAATTTAAAACTTTATTTATTTATTTTTAAAATTTGTTTTTAACTTGTTTTTTTCACATATTTGTTTTTATAAAAAAAATTATAATTTTTTTTTTTCTTTGTTTTAAACTTAGCTCTTATTTCAATTTTTTTTTATAAATTTTTGTTTTGTTTTGTGTTTTTACTCTTTATTTGTTTATTTATTTTATCTATTTTGTTTTTTTGAATTTGTTTGTTATAATATTGGTAGCACTTCCTTTCAATTTGGGTGTTGATTTTCGAATTATAGTTAGAATGGTACTAGTTTTCAAGGTCATGGTTTCAAAACAATTGTAATTTTAACCCTAAGGGTGGTGCTATTGGTAGCACCACTTTTCGATTCAATGGTTGATTCTAAGATTTTTATTACAACAATAATAGTTCTTAATGTCATGGTTTCAAATAAGTTGTATTTTTAACCCAAAAAAGGTAAATTGTTGTAGCGTCATTTTTCGATTCGAGGGTTGATTTTAAGGTATTGGTTAGCAATATTACGAGGATGTTAATGCCATGGTCTCAAAAGAATCTAATTTTAACCCTAAAAAGGGTTGCTATGGGTTACACCATTTTTTGAGAAAGGGTTGATTTTAAGGTTTTTGTTAGCAACATTACAAAGTTTTAAGACCATGGTTACAAAATGTTGTAATCCCCCCCCCCAAAGAAAAAAAATGTGCTATTAGTAGCACCACTTTTCGATTCAAAGGTTGACTTTGGTGTTTTGACCTAAAAATATGAGTTTTTAGGCATACGATTTTTGTTTTGAGGTCATAGTTCTTGTCAAATTGATAACTATGTTTCAATGATTAAATTGTTGTCAATGCCCTCCTCATACTCACTCTATAAAAACATAATAAAAGAACATTAGTTCAATAAAATATTTTAAAAATTACTAACATTTAAAGATGTAATGAAAAACATATAAGTTAAACAATTGTTAATACCCTTTGATTCTTCCCAGTCACCCTCTTTCCATCGTCAGTCTAGAAGAATAAAAAATATATATTAATCAATGAATGAATAAAATTGTAAATAAACTAAAAATAAGCACATAATTAACAATTAATTACATTGGGCATGGGATGCATATCTTTCACCATTATTTCATAACCATTCCTCACAAAATACTTTAATTAATCCTCGATGGTCTCCGAACTATAGTTATTTTAACTATATGCAATTCGAGAAATCCATATTTAATCATCACATATATTAAGCTAGTATATTATCTTAAGAAATGAGATTATATTGATAAATTTATAAAGCGCCCTCTAATCATGGACCTCTCTGCTTGACTCTAAGAATGCGTAATTGTTGATTTCTTTATATCCATTCATGCATGTACATAGAAAAGTTAAAATTAGTTAAGTTTATCAATGTCTGAAAAATAACCACAAAAGTAGGTCAACGATGCTACAAGATTACAACAGAGAGATAACAAGTTTAAAACATATCAAAATAAATAGCTACAAGCTTATATTATTTTATACCTTTGTGGTCTTTTGTTTTGGTGTCTTAGGGTCTTTTGTTTGCTTCTCTTCAACAATTCTCTTAGCCTCTTTCAAATTGTTCATGATTTTTTTTAAATACATATTTTTCAATATCAAATGCTCTTGTTTTATAGTCTTCACTTTCCTTAGAGAGTTTTGCAATGGTCTAGCTAAATTTGTTCAAAACCATAGAAAATGAAGTCACCTATAAAATTCAATGATGATGCATAATGAAATATAAAATGTGAAGGACTAGAAATGGGTGAATACATATAAGACTAATTCAAACATATTTCACATGATATAGTATCCCCTCCTAATAGTTTTGGAGAACCTATGAAGGGCCCATTTATCACTAAATTTTAAATTGGGAACCTTCTATGTAGGTGTTGTAATGCTCTATGTTTACTATCATTACTTATTTTTTCCCTATGTTTGTGGTAATCTTTTGACCACTCCCTCAAGACTATGTAAAAAAATTCACTATGGACAACTATACCACTATCAAAATTAAAAAACCTTTCCTTTATTAGTAATTTGTTTATCATCATAATTGAATGCATTTTCTCTATCTTTTGTTGATGATACAAATCTTTGTCTTTGTTGATCCTCATCTCTGCACTATATGCTAAAACATTAATATGCATGCTATAGAATGAATAAGTGCAATGAAAACTGTAGTATATTGGATTGAGTTACATTTTAAGTTTCTCTGAAAAAATGTAGAATAAATCGTACCATGGCTAACATGATCAAATCTACTAAGACTAAGACCCCTAGAACTTTCTCATCGCTACACCAAATGCAAGTAATCCATATCTAGGTATTATCTTTCTTTTATGGTTATGCTCTTTAGAAATTATGTAAAAAAACGTTATCAAGCTTGTTTGCAACATAAAAAGTACTATATTAAGGATGATTAGAATTATAAATGCAACTCTTTGTAAAATAAATGCATATTTTTCAATATTATATAACAATCATAAAGTACATAATTACAACTCATCAGTGATTGATGTTTTTTTCATCAATTGCAAATGCTTTTACCTTTTATTCTCTCATGTTCCTCTCTTTCTATATGTATAACATCATCATTTGAGGAATCTCCACTAGAATCCATATGACCTATAGATATATTACCATGACACACTACTAAGTTAAGTACACAAAATTAATGGAATAAAATATATGCATAATTTGACATGAACATAAAAAATATACATACTTGCAACATATGTAGAGATGTAGAGACTTATCCTCAAACTCCCTAACCCACTTACCAACAAACATCAAACCACTCTTTTGGTTAGCTTAAATTGTGTGAATTGTATTTTGGTATGACGAATTCATAGTGTGGACGGTTTGTATTTATTGGGGAGGGTTTACATTGGGATACTAATTATGAGTGATATGATTTGTGAGTGATAAGAGTGATGTGGAAATTGAATACATTTCATTGTATTTTCAGTTACATTAGTTTTTCATCTCGACTACATCTAATGAATAAATTAAAATGCATTGGAATTGCTTATCACTTACCTTAGTTAACTAGGTGACATATATAGTGCATCCATGGAAGGACAGGGAGATGATGCATGATGACAATGATTGGAAGGGGGTGGTTTAATGTCAAATAGAGTGAGACAAATATTTTTAAGTGGATACATGTATTGATGAGTGTGTGATTACAGAACATGTGTGATTGGATGGTGATCACAAAGATATAGAAAGATATGATGACATGAGTGGGATATTAAGTCATGGGTTGATGCTTTTAGATATGTTGAAATGATTTTTATAGCTCAAGTTTACAAGTAATGATGGTCATTATATTTTGTTTTGTTCACCAAGAAACCCATAAGCAAATTGAGCATGTTAGATATGGACATGAATTGATTCTCAAGTATTCATAACCAAATAAGACCGACATGAAGGCAATGATACTACAATCCAATAAAGAAACGTCACATGTAACAAAGCCTTTCCATTTTGAGGTGACCATGTGGTCTTGGATACACATACAAAAGAAATGATTGAAGTTGTTAATGACATCACAACTATTATGAAAACTTAGGTTGAATCTCTTATGCATCCCCAAGGAATTATAGTGTTTGGGTATAAACATCGATTGTGTGGGTTGACGCATCAATTCTGTAGCATTGATGGTTAGCGAAGGAGTTATTGAAAGACAACTTATTAACAATATTTTGAGCACAAAGAACTTGGAAGGTATTGAGCGCAACCTACCATATGATATTTTTTGGTTTTCTAACAAATTAGAGTCAATAGATGGATTTACGCTTGATCAAATGAATTGGCTTAACCTCCCATCAAATGAACATGCCATAACAATAGCTTCAAATGTATACAAGGAATAAAAGGAAAAGTTCATTAAAAATGTCATATCCATGATAACAAGAGTGTTCTTCAATGATCTTAAATTAAATTTTGAATATGAGGTTAAGGAAACCTTAAAATCTCATTTTATGTTTCCTACTTTCATTAATCCATTGGAGATAGTTATTATCCAACTTGACATAGAAATAATAACAAAAGTGTTGGTACTCAAGTCTAGAAACTAGTAAACTTTTGGTTATACAATAGGTGTTTTGTTATACATGGATTCCTAACGTATTATATATAGGAAAAATTTCAAACTTTAACCTTTGTTTCCTCTAAAACAACACTAGAACATCTCTACATTCATAATTTTGTGTTGATTTTAGTGAGAGTTTTGTAATACTAGGGGATTTCGAGTATGCATTCAATTTATATAAAAGTAACACAATTAAACAATTATCATGTACTATGGTCAAAGTCTCTGTTAGCTTTGGTAACTATGGCTTTAGTTTTTTTTAAATTTGACATATCTAAGGCATGGAAAATGCCATTTTCATTTATCTCCTTATAGTAAAGAGTATAGGCTCGAATATATTTAGGTATTTTAAACTTCAATTTACAAAACATTACAAACTAGCTATTATTATGTTTTATGGTGAGTGTATTGAATTCAACATCTATAGCTAGGAAGTAATTCCTATTGATGAATGTAGTTGCAGAGAAATCCATGTAAGATGGAAATGGAGGATAAATCATGGTTGTAAAAAAAATTGATCCTATCATGTAAGTTGGACCTAGGAGCCTAGGGAAATAGATCATTGTCGAGATGAACACTTTAGATGCTACAACCTTTTATCACTACATCCCTTAAGTTTAGATGCCACATCCCTTTATCACTACGTCCCTTAAGTTTATATGCTACATCCTTTTATTACTTCCTTTCAATTGCAAGGAGGAAAAAATTTAAAGGTGACAAGGAATTAAGGCCTCTCTCTCTTAGATACCCTTTGTTTCCCATAAGTGTATATAAAAGGGTCATGGTTCTCCCATAATTTAAAGTTGTCAATATGGATTTGAATGGTCATCATGCATCCTCATAATAATAAAGAACAAACACTATTGTCAAATAGCATAGTTTAATATTTATTGTATTTCACGGACTTATTGTATAGGTTGAATATGTTTCCTCCTCTCATTTACTTGAATCATAAACCCCAACTTACTAAAGAGGATTTAGATGATTCTTTGTGTCTATCTTGTGCACAATTTGGATTGCTAGTGTGGACTCAAATTAAATCACCTACAAAAAGTAATATTGTAAACCAAATCTCTCCTTATGTGACCATCCACTTGTCTTTTTATCAAAATCTCTTTTTTTTTGTTTCTTCCCCCATTTTGGCAAGATCAAAGCACCTTCAACAATTAAATATTGATCTTTGAACTAAAATGTACTCATATGTAAACTATGTATGATACAAAGTGCACGACATATAATAGTTATTATATTTTCCCTACCAAACTATCTTTGACAAAGAATTATATATAATGTTTACACAGTAATGCACATGTTAAAATTTATCTTCTTTATGTGCATCTTATTCATTATTTTCTTCAATTGTATTCATGATTTTGTGTGCATAATTTAAATAACCCAATCTATTTAATTTTCCTTCTAATTTACATCATAGAATCAAATAACACCACCCCCACTTAACTATTGAACCAAGACCTCATTTGATACTTTAATATAAATTGTTTGTCTTCCTCAAAGAAATGCACTTTGTGTAATTACATGAACAAAAACATCTTTTACAAAACATATTTATTTACTATACATTTGATGCTTAAATGAAATATATTAAGGGGAGAATATTATGATCAATCTACAACTCATCATTAAGACTATGTCAACACCCTCCACCTTCTTGTGACCCTCCACCAACTCACCTTTTATAAATCTTCAAGCATCTTATGTTATGTATGAAGGAGTGGGCCCTTCTTCTTATTGTGACTACTGATAATGGTGTAATATTCACATCTGACCAAAACCTTCTCATACTCTATCATCAATGCATTTCATTAGGCATTAATTATGGCTAGGGCCATCGTTTATTGTAACACTAAGTTAACGGTAAGGTTGTCTACTCAAATTTGATATCCAGGCTCAATAAACCTCTTGAGGAGTGTGCCCTACTTATGTGGGCCCATAACCCCTCTTGGGAGGATACCCTAATTGAGTTGCATATAAATACACAACTCAAAACTCATTTGTAACATCATCTTGTGTGATCATGTTATCTTTTGATCATTCATTAGCCTAAGAGTATCATTCTTTTATACAAATGATTAAGCCTACAATCCCAATTTAATTAAACTTATACTAATTTAAGTCTAATTCATCATAAATTTATTATGAATACCAGTTTCCAATACTTAAGATATCAATTTCCAATAGTTGAGATATCAGTTTCCAATAATTGATATGTTGGTTTCCAATAACTGTAAGACATCAATTTACAATAGTTGAGATATCAGTTTCCAATAATTGATATGTCGGTTTCCAATAACTGATATATTGGTTTCCAATTTTATTTTTTTGGTAACATTAAATCAGAGTTTGTAACAAGCTCCTCACCCATAACATGAAAAAGTTAACAAGTATGAGAAAGTATGAGAAAGGGCTTGTGCTCCTTCTCTACCTCCCAAATATTAGTAAGGTGTGAGAAAGGGCCAACGATCCTTCTCCTCCTCTATCAAATTACAAAAAGTGTGAGAAAGAGAATGTGCTCCATATTCTCCTCTCTCAAATGAAAAAATTATGAGAAAGGGGCAATACTCCTTCTCCTTCTCCTCGACACTCTAATTACCAAACTATAAGAAAGGGCCAATGATCCTGCTCCTCCTCTGAAAAATCAATTCATCAATAAGGATTGTATTTTTTCAATCAAATTGACCTCTATGCATGTTACAAACTTTTGATGGGGGATTTAGAAATAAATTTGATTTGTTTGAATGAGTAGTTTAGGTAAGGATGTGTACTATGAATATATGAAAACGAGAAAATTCCAAAAATAAGAATTGCTTACAATACAATGCTTTTAGGCTATAGACACAAAAATTATGAAACAAAAAAATAAGACAGATTGCTCATATCTAAGAAAAGACTACATTTTAAAAGCGTATTCTTACACCATTCCAAAACTTAGTAAAATAGTAGAACAATTTATACGCATCAAAAGCTTTAGTACTAAAGTTAATCTCCAAAATAGCTTGGCCAATATTGGCTTCTCATTCGTTAATTTTCTAAAAGAGTTTTCAAAATTGTAGAAGCAAAAATCCCCTTCCTCTATCAAATTTATCTTATTTATACACGAGAAGAGGGAGATTTATCATTTTGGCCCCTCTTAATGGATTGTGTAATATATTAACCCCTGACCCTAGGAACTAAGGAGATATCCTAGGGGCCCTTGGGTTCTGGACATGGAGTGCCAAGAGTTGTATGGACAAAACATCCCATAGAGCCCCTCTTCCTCACCATGCTTCACCATCATCATCAACAACAGGAAAAATGCACACACCATTGATCCACATAAGGCTGATGGAGTCTTGCCTTCCTTGAGGTAACTAGTAACTTTTCATGGTAAGTATTATTTTAATAGTTGGGGAATTCAGATAAGATTCAAGGTTTTCTTGATTATGAAATGTTTTCTTGTAAGTTATGTTTTTTACCATTTTCACCTTGGTGGTTATCCAGGGGTTTCTAGTAATTTCACCAACCTCGGGGAAAGGGGTGTTGCTGGCAGTCCTTCTTGATGGGTCATCGTGCCCATTCTTGATCATATTTTATCACTTTTCATCTCCATTCATGTATGTATCCTCATCTTTTGGGTTTAGGTTTACATGTACCCCAAAAAGGGCTCATACTTCATTCTCTTATGGGAAGAGGGGATAAAGGGATAGAGGTTGTTGCATCTAGCATCAATGAAATAATAAAAATATTTTCATGGTAAGTATTATTTTAATAGTTGGGGAATTCAGATAAGATTCAAAGGTTTCTTTCTGATTATGAAAAGTTTACTCAGAAGTTATATTTTTTACCATTTTTCACCTTGGTGGTTATCCAGGGGTTTCTAGTAATTTCACCAACCTCGGGGAAAGGGGTGTTGCTGGCAGTCCTTCTTGATGGGTCATCGTGCCATTCTTGACTATCTTTTATCACTTTTCATCTCCATTCATGTATGTATCCTCATCTTTTGGGTTTTAGGGTTACATGTACCCCAAAAAGGGCTCATACTTCATTCTCTTATGGGAAGAAGGGGTTGAATTCCCAAAGGTTGTTGCATCTAGCATCAATAAATAATAAAAATAAAAAGGAGCCACGATAAAAATGCAGTGGCAGGGATATAAGTGATATAAAAGTCATAGTCCAAAAAATTGAGATCTACCTTTCTATGTGCTCTCCCTAAGTCCTGAGTGCAAATGAACACCTCACCTATTTGAAAAGGACTTATAAGTATCCCACTTGAAAAGAAATGCATTTAATGCACAAAATCAAGAAACCTTGTAAAGGGGAATTGCAAAATATCTAAAGAAAATAAATAAAAAGGAAATTATAGGGCTTGGAAAAAGGTTGCACCCCAAATGAAATGTAACTCAATGATGCAACACACCCTCCACAAAGGCACCCATGGAAATGAGACCCTTGCATGTCAATGACCCCATGCTGAAAATTTTCTCCCTCGTCCACCTCACATTCATCATATGGCCTAGATAGGGTTCACCCAGGAAACACTCCTCTACTTGGGAAATTGGCCATCCCAATAGGACCTTTTGATAACCCTCCCATATGTAAATTTGGTAAATTGCATAAAGTCTTTGAGGATGTGTTTAATTTGAAAGGGGGACCCGATGTACTTGTTTGGGCGGATCTTGTATTAATATTGATTTACTTTGCATGATAATATATGACTTGTGGACCCTTAGAGGGTGTACCGTGTTTGTCTTTGTAAGATATTTCTTGGTGACATCATTCATGGAGGTACTAAGGCAGTTTGGATCTCCATGGGGGAATGAAATCCCAAAGGATGGACGTTGAGCCCCACATGTTGGAGGGAATTGATGATGAGTGTTGCACACTTGATAACATAATTGGCCCATGAAATAGGCCTAGGATGATGAGACATGCATGACATCACCTTCCCATGCTAGAACGTTGCACTTGTGGAGAATGACATCAAGCTTAAAAGGCTTGATTTGACTTGGGTCTTGCACTTGGTGAAGTTGTGGGACATGAACCCCACACTTTTATGGACTAATGGGATGATGTGGCACTTTGGGAGGTGACACCCTAGCCTTTGGAGTCTATCTCATCCAACGACCACCCTCGAAGAAGATGTTGGGGACTTAAATATCTTAATTTTGTTATTTTTGGTCATTATTTAGCATATGTGAACAAAAATCAAATAGATTGGGTAAAACTCAATGTAAAAACATAAATTTAAACCTAAATTAGTGAATTTAATTGTAAATTAGGTAAATTGAGCTTGGATTTTCCTATGTAAATAGAGGCAAGCCTTGCTTCATTTTATAGAATTCATCATTTACACAATATTCTCCCTCTCAAATAAAGTCCAGCCCTCTTATTTTCTTGTGCAATGGATTGGTGTGATTTTTCTATTGATGATATTTTCTCGTGCACTCTTTCTAGGTGGTGGATCTCTCTCTTTGGAGGATTGGTTTGTGATCTAGGCTTTCTCTTGATGAATAATTTTTGTAGGTTTTCTTTGGTTTGAGTGTAAATTTCCACAATTTGCTTTGATTATCTTTCTTGGAGAACACTAGGAGAGTTAGGATTGTCTAACCCCTCCTTCAAGCTAATTTTCTGATTTAAGTGAGGTCATTCAAGGGTATTTTCAAGGGTTAGGATTGTCTATCCCCTTGAAAACATTCTTAGCTAGGGTTTTAAAACTAGGGGTTAGGATGGTCTATCCTTGTAGGGTTTAAAAACTAGTTTCCCATTAATTTGTTGAGCTAGGTGACTTGGAAAGGTGACAGCTTGGGAGCATAAGGGTTTGGGTTCAAGGTTCAAGTCTCTTTTCCATTGCCATCCAAACTTAATTTTTAATGTTATGACTCCATTTTCCCAATAGATAAGACACTAGTCTTTGCATCGAAAAATGTGAATATTGCTTTATTAAAGTCATTGGATTTGTGGATTATTTGCTCTCACTCTAAGCTATATTTTTATGCTAAAAAACTTTTATCTCTTATAAGTTTACTTTCTATTGTAATAACATATTAGCTACAACCATTAGGGCTACAACAAAACCTCTCTCTCATTCTTGTTTACTTACTTTTTCACCGCAGAAAATTGTGCTTGAATATTGTAAATTAATCTACTTGTTAAGGGCTACAAATTGGCATATTTATTTTCTGATTTCTGTGATGGAAACTTGCTGCTGTAGCAAAGTTTTCTACAACCACCTAGGAATGTTATAAACTTGTTGATAACACTCACTTTGCATCCCATTTAACCATCAAAATTGTGGTTTAATCATTGGAATATTGTCTAATATTTATAAGCTTTCAATTGCCATCGTTTATTGTTGATTTTGATAGTGATTTATTGCAATTGTTAACATATTCTTCTTGCTGATATAATTTACAGTCTGCTGCAATTTTTGGGACAGCAAGGTTTCTTGCTTCTTTCCCTAGCATTTGGGGGTTTATTTTTATGATTTTTGGTCTTGGGGTATTGGCTCTAACATTGGTTTTGCAGGTCATTGATCAGCTTGCATATCTCCTCTACCAAAGTAATCATTCTCCAAACCCTAAGCACTCTCATCTAGTGACCAAAGGAGGGATCCTTTCAAAACCCTTGTATTTTTCTCTCCATACCCCCAAGGTCAATCGGGAAGACTCCCTTGTGGTGGAATCATCCATCACTAAAATGAGGAGATTAATTGCTAAGACGACAGTGGTTCTTACTCCCAGTTGTGTCGCACTAGTGTCAC
>SNQJ01S0184990.1:3290-18789 GCA_010110895.2 Picea sitchensis
AAATAATCAAGAGAAGTGACAAAATCAAGAAATGATAAAGTAAGGTGACAAAATCAAGAAGGAATATTTAAATGATAAAGTATTGGAGAATTTTCTATTTATGGAAAGTGGTTAACCCTAAAATAAGGAAAATAGGTTAAGTGGCCTAGAAATGGGTTTAGTGACCTAGAGGATGAAAGTATAAATAATATAGCAATGGTCTCTTGTAGAACATCCTTTTTGTGGATCAATGGAAAGTTTCTTGTGAGAATATATTTTGGAGTACTGATGGTGAGCTTCTTGAGCATTTTTGGTGTGGAACACTTGAGGATATTTAATATATATAGGTGAATGAGGTAACCAAGGATATCCAAGATGAATTTCATAAGGAAGGTGAAGAAAAGAGGGCCAAAATTGAAGGGAGGATAAATTATTTTGATGATGTTTTCTAAGGTATGTTATTTACAGGTCATCTCACCATTTTCGCTATAACTTTTTTTCTTTAATGATTCAGACTATGAAATTGATACGCCATTGAGAAAACATACCCAAGTATCTCTAGTAAACAATTCATCTTGTCGGTCGTTGTATTTTGGGAGTTACACTCTGTGGAAAATAGGGTTTGTGGTTAGTCTTGAAACTAGTCAAAAACAGGTGTTTCAGGTAAAAACGTCATAACTTATTCATAACAGATCCACATTCAGTGAGACTAAATGTGTTGGTTAGGGTATAGTATTTAGTATGTTGTGTAACAATTTTAGATCAATTTAATGAATATTTTGTGTGGGGAACGCTCTACAAGGTCGCTCTCTAGAATAAGCCAGAATTCAACAAGGTATGCCATTTTTTCTATAACTCCTTTTCTAAGAGGTTCCAAGTAGTTCCACCTAGAGAAATTGCATAAAACACACTAAAGAACATTTTGTATCAGTTTCATATCTTTATTCATTACAGGTACAAAGTTATGATTATTTCAAGTTGGGGTTGTTGACTAATCCAAAACTAGTTATGGTTGAGATAAGCATTTGATGAGTTGGCACATACATGAGGTGTATAGTTGATGAGGTTGGTACATATTGATGAGTCATTGTTTATGTGTAGTTGACACATGATTGGTATATAATTGGTACATGGTTGGATGCAGTTGTTTATGGTACAGGTTGATTACAGGTTGTTTGGCACAGGTTGGTGCATGATTGATGCACTTGTTTATGTTGACAGATTGATATCTGTTGAGGATTGTTGCCTCATATTAGTTGGTATAGAGAATGTAAGATGAGTCTTGCATATAGAGCTGCTTCTCTTGTAGAGTTGTACTCTATTCAGTTGTTGCTGAAAAACCCCTGGATTGAGGTCCATAATAAAAGGAAAAATTGTACATACATCTTGTGTTTTTTTTGTTCCTTGTGGAGATGATTTGTTGATGATATGTTGTTGATATATGTTTCTAATATGTATTCACATATAAATTATTATAAATGACAACAATGAGTAATGAGAAAATGTTGAATGTTAACCAAGGATTTTTTGTGTAAGAGGGAATTTTTGGAAAAAAGATCCCCACACTCATTCACCCCCCCTCTCTAAGTGTGGTAGGTGTGTCCAACAGTGGGCACCACCTAGAACATTCATGGGTATCAGGCCTCATCTTGATCCCAATGAAGGTATTTAATGGAAATGGGGGAGGTGGTTGAGACCTCTTCTCACCCCATAAATGGAAAGCATGGAAGGACTAGTCGTGGAGGCAGACTGTCAGCCCAAAGTTCCCCTGTGGATGGATTTTCCTGCAAGCCCATATTGATCTGATCTCGCGTATGACAGAAGAATACATGTGAAGTATACAAAAGAATTATAAGATGGAAATCTTTAAATGCAGTGGCCCGATCACACCCCTGGTGGTTGTACACAGTTCTAAGCATAAGTAGGTAGTTTTGATATTTTGTTAAGGGGGTCATTTGGTTGAGCAGAGCTCCCAATTTTGTAATTATTTTGATGCCAGAGATGTTCTCTGGTTATGTAATTGATTAGAGACTTTCATGTTAATAGAATTCAGCTTCCTGTTTCTTTTCATTTTGTCTATAAAACGTGTTTGAAACACTCGGGTATTGATGATCCAGCCAAGGATCGTTATGTGGTTATAATGGAGGTTTCATTGTAGTTGCATCGTGATTGGTTTTAATCATTTCACTGTGTTGTATTTTTCCCTCTTTCATTGGATGGCTAAGGCATGGAAGATCCAATTGAGCTGTTGCAGTTGTAGGATGATGGAGGTTTGATGATTCTGCTGCTGTAACTATGTTGCTTGCACCATATTTCAGTGTCTGAAGATTGGGCTCTAGATTTCTCTTGAGTTCAATATTTTCCTCCCCAAGCTATTGGAAGGCCTGATGCCCATAGAAATCTCGTTCAACTCTCTCACTAAGTCTTCCATCTGCTCTCGCTTTAACTTAATTTACTGACTGAAGTTAATTTCACCCTCACTTCCCTGTTCATTTTTGTCCAGTTATGTGTTGAACATCATTCAAATTCTGAGTTTTTTCCATTGACCTCCATCCATATAAAACCAACATCCACTATGTAAAAGCTGATGGGTACTAGGATTACCTTCTCTACAATCGGAGGGTGACTTCCAGTGCTGACATTTCTGGCGCCATTTCCAAGGACAAATTGAAGACTTTTCTCTGGGATATAACGACAACGAGCTTATGATTTTGAAGGTGCATCAGAGATCAGAACCATTGAAGATTACGCTTGCACCTAGTGACTCCATTGTGGCGAATCCACTATCTCGACTCCACTGTTTCAGTGTGGCTTCCATATGGATACACTGGAAGCTTCCTAGGAGAACACAATGATCAGATCTGGTCTTTGATGGTGAAAAAAGACCAGACACATTCATATTGTATATCATTCACCTAGTGACTCCATGATTAAATATGCTATTGGCGACTCCACTGGTTTTAAATGGACAAAATATTGTGTCGAAGGCTTTCTCCTTTCAATTTTTCTATTGTTATTAGTTTTCCAAATGTTGTTCCTACTATGGATGAATGGGGTGATTTTTTTCCCATATTTAGAGAGTGTAAAGAGTAAAACCTTGCAGAGCACATTCGTGAGTTTCATGAACTCATGCATCAATGGGAAATAAATCATGAGGATGTATTATTAAATATGTTTGTGATCTCATTAGCATGAGATTATCGTGAATGGTATCACTCCTTACCCCCTGATAACATCTCCTCCCTGGGAGAATTTCATACAGCTTTCAATAGGCACTGTCAAAAGTTTTATTCTTCTGAGTTAATTTGTCATAATTGTTGTGAAGAATATAAAGACGGTGTTCAAGGTATGACTATTTCAAATGAAAGTTGTGAGGATGAAAGTTATGAGGAGGGAAGTTGTGAGGATGAAGGATATGAGAAGGAAGAAGATGTTTTTTCTAAGTTAGTGTGGATGGCAAGATCACTTTCTGGAAGGATAGATAAATCAAAGGCAAATCATGTCCATTGCTCCTTTGAAGAAAGCACGGGGGATTTTCCAATCCTAGGAGAAAATGTTCTTGGCAGCCCTTCTCATGATGGAAAGGTTGAGGATTGCATAGCCATAGAGGTAGAATGTTTTTCCCCTGAAGCACCTGATGTCTCATATTTAAATGAAGAAATAGTTGTCTATTCAGATGAAGAGCAACAGGTCCCTACATCATATTTTGATGACTCGTGGAGTAGCCAGCCTATGTATGACAGCTATGAATCAGATTTTGAGTTGGATATGAAAGATTTCCAAGAACATATACCAGAGCCTTATCCTCTATTCATTAAATAAAATATTGCGAGGAAGTCAGTCATCCTGGGCCTGCAAAAAGCACTGAGTAGCATGTTAAAGAGCAGAGATTTTCCATGGTTCTTGTATATGATGATTATGAATTTGATCCATGGGAGAGCCAGGAACAAGAAATGGAGGAGATAAAGGCGCAGTCTGTATTCTTCCTGGATCTCGTTAGTGAGCGATCATCACCTGAGACCAGTCAACCTGCATCAACCTCTCACTGACTAGTGCTTGCCAAAGACAGTCATCCATGTGTGAGAAGTTGTGAAACAGAGCAGGTTCTTTGTTATCATCCCAACAGGTTTTATCCCCTATGATGTGACCCTGTGGGGGAGTACATGGAGTTCCTTCTTGTCCTAGTTTTACAACCTTCCAGTTTGATCTCAACTTCAGGAGGGCTAAAACATGTAAACGTTTTATTGTCACAGTTGCATTGTTTCTATTTGATCAGTGACAGAGTAACTGAGTTTCCAGTTAGGAAGCCACTTGAATGACTATGGTGGAACTTTGCTTTCACCTAGCACTTTTTAAAAATCAATTAGTCTAGGAGTGTACATAAATAAGCTCCTCCTGGAGCCCATGTGTTTGTTTTCATTTTTTTTAAGTAGATTAGTGTACGTATTTCCCTGTTTTCTTCAGCGAAATTTTTGAGCTAGACTCCATAGCCCAATAGCTAAGGCACTGGAACTACGTGTTCTTGGCAGCTTGCAGGAAGCATGCCATCCCCTGTGAAGCCAAATGTTATCACACAAAATTATCTAAGGGTCGCAGGGTGACCCAGTCCTTTGCTTGTGCAGGTATCAGCCTTGAGCTCAAAGAGATGCTTTTAGAACACTCTATTTCAGGCTTGAAATGCAAGAGGCAGGAAATTTTAGCTTCCAACGGCTAGGATTCAGAGTGAATTTCAGATCGACGATTCATGGGTGTTCAGAACCCGAAATTTGTTCAAATATTAACAACTAAACAAAGGCCCGTAGATTTTAGTGGGAGAGATCAATGGTGGAAAATTATCGTGACAATCGGGATTTCAAAATAATTTTAAAGTTAATCATCAAAGTTCCAAAGTCTAGAAACTTGAAATTAGCATGATTCGTCCGATCCGAAGGGACACGTGGTGCCAGATCTCGGCTACGAAGAAATTCATTGTAGGAGGTTTTGGAATGACGAGTGCGCAGTTTTCCCAAGTCTCAAAATATGAATTAAATATGGACCATAGATCTTAAGGGGCAGGTGGCAACTGAACAACGGATTCTCGGTTTCACGAATCAGAGGTTTGTCGAGAAAATGCACAAGTTTCTCACCGCACGAACTCACAAAGTGCCCAGGAATTGGGCCCATGGTCATAGCCCATGGTCATATGGAAAACAGGGCCATAAAGAAGGGTAAGTGCCTATTGAGCAGCTAGCGACTGGGGTTTTCTAGGAAGAAATCGTGGCTATCAAATTCAAAGCAAGTCCGAATGTCTATCTGAATAAGGCCATTTCACAAGTTTGGGCCTCAAGATATTTGGAATCAAGTGGAGTGAAGACTCCTGAAAGACGAAGTCCCAAAGCGCCTTCAGATATAAGCACCAAGTTATGTCCTAAGGTTGCATGCAGGATGGAGCAATGGAGAGGAGTTGCGCCAATGGCTGGAAGCACTCATTTTGGTCAGAGAAGAAGATCTACATGGCCTCCAGGTGTTGGGATTGACTCGAATAAGTCGTGGGCACCACCTAGAAAATTCATGGGTGTCAGGCCTCGCCCGATCCTGATGAAGGTAGTTAATGGAAATTGGGGCGGTGGTTGAGACCTCTTCTCACACCATAAATGGAAAGCATGGAAGGACCGGCTATGGAGGCAAATTGTCAGCCCAAAGTTCCCCTGTGGATGGCTTTTCATGCAAGCCCATACTAATTTGAGCTCACGTCTGATAGAAGAATACATGTGCAGTCTGATAGAGAAGAAGAAGATAGAAATATTTAAATGAAATGGCTTGATTGTGCCCCTGGTGGTTGTAGACAGTTTTGAGTATAAGTTGGTAGTTTTGATATTTTGTTAAGGGGGCCATTTGGTTGAGCAGTGCTCCCAATTTTTTAATGCTTGTGATGCTAGAGTTGTTCTCTAGTTATGTAATTGATTTGAGACTATCATGTTAATAGAAGTCATCTTCCTATTTCTTTTCATTTTGTCTATAAAAATTGTTTGAAACACTCGGGTATGGAAGATCCAGTCAAGGATTGTTATGTGGTTATAATGGAGGTTTGATTATCACTGCATCATGATCGGTTTTACTTATTTCCCTGTGTTTTCATTTACCTCTTACATTGGATGGCTCGGGCATGGAATATCCCATCGAGTTGTTGCAGTTGAAATATGATGGAGGTTTGATCATTCTGCTATTGTAACTGTGTTTCTTGCACCATATTTCATTGTCTGAAGCTTGGGCTCCAGATTGATCTTGAGTTTGGGATTTTCCTCCCCGTGCTACTGGAAGGCCTGATGACCATAGAAGTTTCGTTCACCTCTCTCACTAAGTCTTCCCTCTTCTCTCCCTTTAACTCAATTTACCGACTAAAGTTAATGTGGCCCTCACTTCCCTATGCATTTCTTGTCAAGTTCTGTGTTGAACATCATTCATATTCTGAGTTTTGTCCATTGACCTCCATCCATATAAAACCAACATCCACCATATAAAATTTGATGGGCACTGGGATTACCTTCTCTGCAATCAGAGGGTGACTTCTAGTGCTAATAGAAGAAAGGAGTCAAATTGACTAAAGGGAGTCTTATTCGAAATATGGGAAAGTTGGGTCAAATGGAATGATTTTTGGTCATATAAAGGAAGGGAAATCGACCAAGAAATAACCTCATCGAATATGTCTTGGCCTGAGATAAGAAAAAATTATTAGAAGATGAATTTGGTGGGTCAACATTGTATGGAAAAATTCTGCAAGTGGGAAGTGACCAACAATAGAAAGAAAGTGCGTGGGGCCAATTTGAAAACCAACATCATGTGGAAAAATGATTGGGGCGGATTCGACAACTAACTTCCTATAAAAACGTTTTGAGATGAATTTGGGTAACCCACGATCTATAAAAATGTGTGTATGTCAATTGTAACACTCAAGAGAAGGGAAAATGTTTCAGAATTCAGTTGTGCATTCGACGAGAGAGGAAAAACGTTTTGGGATTAATTTGATATCCAACGAATGGGAAAAACATGTATATGGTCTCTGGGTACTTAGAGAACACCTAGACAACCCCAGGTTTCTGAATATACTATATGTATTCTTTATGGGAAAATGGAAGATTCCCAAAGAAGTCGAGAATATTCCCAATGACTCAAAACAATATTAGAAACCCCCGAGTAATCACAATGGATCGGGAAGGATGGCCTTCGATGTTGGACTTACTTCACACACACCTAGTATTTATTTTTCCTAAGGTTTTTCTTTGTTTATTAGTCATAATTATTCATTATCCAGTCTCCTATATTTTAGGAGAGAATATTCCACCTGGAGAATATTCTCTTTCAGTTCACACTTCAGTTTGACTAGTTGAGTTGAGTTTAGATGTTGCATTGGGATCATCACAGTGAAAAATTGGGATCATCACCATGCTAATTCAACCTTGCATTGGTATCATCACCAAAGTGGTGCATTAGCCTTGATTCCTTGATTTAACTCCTCACTACTTTATGTTCAGTCAGTTAACTGAAGACTAGTTGACTAGTTAACTCAACTAGGTGGCAGTTCACTCCCGTAACTGCTTGAGAGACTAGAATAGGTGGCAGTTCACTCCCGTCACTGTTAGTGTGTGTCCAAATCACTATAGACCACCACTATGGAGACTTGGTTCACCTCAAGTCGAACTCATTGACTTATACAGAGTATATCATGTGTAAATTATTCATTATTTATAACGGTTAATGAGAATTCTTTCCATTATTTCCCTCCTTCTTCTTCTTTTTCCAATTCTCTCTGCAAATGTGTGTATCATTGTTTAGATAGATCTGTTCTATGCAAGTCAACACATTTACATGGTATCAGATCCAACGGACTACTAAGAAAAAGCTACACCAAATGTTTTTGCAGGTACAAAAGATCAAAGACAATGAAAAGATGGAATTCCAAAAAGAATTCATTCTTACACCTTACAACTATTTTGCATGGAAGGAGAAAATAGCCATACATCTCCGATCCATAGGGTTGTATAGGTTAACCATGAATATTGATACAAAACCGACATCAGCCATAGAAAAATCCAAGTACTTAAATAGTATGGATGAGGCACTTGGAACAATTTGCAGTGTTATTTCTCCCGATATCCTTTTTCACATATCTTCTTGTAAGACTCCCAATGAAGCCGGGAAAATATTGGAAGGGCTCTTTGGAAAATAGGATGCGATGAGGGGACACATGCTGGAGGTGGAGCTACTCACATTGGATCCAAAAATCTTCGACAATATCCAAGATTTCTTTACAAAAATCAAGGATTTACTGTCATAACTCAAAGCTTGTAGGGTTGATAAATCTGTGGATGAGAAACAAATGGTTCTCACCATTCTCTCCAATATTGGACCTGAATTCTCTGTATTCGTATCCACATTCCATACTGTCAGATTCACCTCTGGAGCCACCTGGAAGATGCCTTCTCTTGAGGACTTTACAGAATCCCTGACACAAGAGCAAACCAGGCTCATCAACATGGGCACAATAAAAATCCCAAGGGCACATCCACTCACTGTGCATGATGGAAGCCACAAATATCAGAAATATAAAGATAAATATAAGTGGAAATCTCATGCACATACGAAGAAGGAAGGGTACACAAAACCCTTCACTGATGCCTTCGGATCCAAAGGAGAAAAGGGAAGAAAAAGAGAGAAATGCACATACTGTCACAAAGGGTTCCATTCAGAATCTGCATGCATGAAAAAAAAAATAGATATGATGTCTCAGATACTTCATCAAAACAACCTTGGATATCACATCCCCGAGGATGCAAAGAAGAAGAAGCCAGAAGATCTAAATTCCAAGAAAGGCAATTCTAGCCATGCCTTGATAGCAATCAACTCCTCTCCCAATGCTTGGATCATAGATTCAGGAGCATCACATCACATGGTTTCCTCAGAAGTATTCTATTCTTCTTTGGATGCATGCAAAAGTCCTCCTATTCTTATCGGGGACAACTCTTCTGTCGAAGTCACCGGCAAAGGAAGGATTGAACTCACCAATGGAAGCTTCGAGAACATGTTACATGTTCCTAATATTTCTTTCAACCTTCTCTCCATGTATCAGATGATGAATTTTGGCACTGGAAAGAAATTCATATTCACACCAAATTTCATGGACATATACGACATGCAAACCAACTTAAGGGTTGCTACCGGTGAGGTAAATCATCAGTCTAGATTGTATACATTTTTTGAATTCATTGAACCTAATTCTTCTTTATTGCTTACTCATGCTGATGAAAGTAGTAGGATATGGAACGAAAGGTTTGGACATTTGAATTTCAGATACATGCAATAGATTAGAAAGCATATATTAGTTTATGGTCTACAAGACATCCTCTACTCCAAGGGAGTATGTGATGGATGTGTTCTCAGAAAACACCCTCAAGAGAAATTCGTCAAAGGAAAGTCTCAGTGAGCTTCCTCACCTTTAGATCTGATCCACAATGACCTCATGGGTCCTTTTCCACATCCACCAATCAGCAAAGTGAGGTTTGTTCTCATTTTTGTTGGTGATTTCTCACGTTTTACTTGGATCTACTTTCTGAGGAAAAATTCAAGGTCTTTCAACACCTTAAACATTTCAAATCTTTGGTTGAGACACAGTCCAGAAAGAAGATCAAAGTCCTTTGAACTGATAATGGGGGAGAGTATGTGAATCATGATATCCACAATCGTTTCCATGAGACAGGGATTCAGTTGCAGCATACAATTCCCTACACTCCGTAGCAAAATGGACTTGTTGAGTAGAAAAACTGATCTTTAAAGGAGATGGCATCTTGCATGTTGCATGCAAAGTCACTACCATAGAGACTATGGGCCGAAGCACTTAACTGTGCAACATACATCCAAAACAGATCTCCCCATAGATATGTTAAGGATAAGACCCCCTACGAGGCTTGGAGCAGCCTCAAACCAAAAGTAGCCCACTTTTTCATTTTTGGTTCTCGTGCATGGGCCCACATTCCCTCTGAAAAGAGGAAGGCACTTGATCCACAGAGCACTGAGTGAATTTTTGTTGGATACCCCAATGGTTTGAAGGGATATCGGCTTATTGATATTTCCTCAGACCGACTCATCATCGAGCATAGTGTCTGATTCGAGGAAAGTGTCTCGCATGTACCTCAACAGCCGCATGAAAACACCTTCACTCTTCCACCTATCCTACATGATGAGCATGCACATGCTGACTCTTCTTCAGAAGAGAGTTATGATTCAGAGGAATCAGATGATTCAGATTCAGAGTCAGTACAATCAGATGCGGAGTCAGAGAATCCAGATGCAGTCACAGAGCCAGAGAAGAGGCCCAAGTGGGCACAGACTACTCTTTAAGATGCAAGGGATCTCGTTGGTGATACAGCCGATACTAGGAGGAATCGATCTGATTTTGAGGAGCCTCCTATTGCACTCACTGGCACTGAACCATTTCCTTCTAGGCATATTTTCTTGGTTCAGTCTTCAGATCCATAGTCTTATGGCGAGGCTGCTAGAAATCCCTTTTGGGAATCCACCATGCAAGAGGAGTACAACTCCCTCCTCGAGAACCAAACTTGGGATCTGGTTCCCCTTCCTTCTGGGAGGAAAATTGTTAGATGTAGATGGGCCTACAAGACCAAGAGCACAACGGATGGACAGATCAACAGATACAAATCCAGACTTGTCCCCAAAGGCTTTCAACAGGTTCATTGTATTGACTACGATGAGACCTGCGCTCCAATAGCAAAGATGGATTCCATACGATTGGCACTTGCCATTGCAGTAGCCAAGGTATGGGAAGTCCATTATATGGATGTGAAGAATGCATTTCTTCATGATGATCTCTCTGAGGAGATCTACATGGAGTAGCCCCAGGGATTTATGCAGGACTCATCTTTGGTCTGTCGACTGAAGAAGTCACTTTATGTCCTCAAGTAGGCTCCGAGGGCATAGTATGCCAATATGGACTCCTACCTGTTGTCACAGAAATTTTTACATTGTAAATCAAACCCGAATGTGTACATGCTCAAGACGGCTGATTCACTTCTACTTTTAGTTATGTATGTCGATGATTTGTTGATCATCGGTTGCTCAACTTCAACGATTGCTACAGTCAAGAGGATTCTTCATGATAGGTTTTTGATGATGGACATGGGTCCACTACACTTCTTCCTTGGACTTGAGATCAGTCAGGATGCATCAGGCATCAAACTATCTCAAGCCAAGTATGCACGAGGTCTCCTTGAGAGATTCACATGACAGAATGCAAGTCTGCTCCGACTCCTTTCCTATTAGGAGTTAAACTTGAGGATGGAGGGGAGAATCCACTGGTTGATAGCACACTCTACATACATCTAGTGGGAATCTTTTTGTATCTCACACACTCCAAACCAGACCTCTCTTATGAAGTTGGCGTAGTTTCCAGGTTCATGCAGGAGTTGCATGAGCTACATTGGAAAGATGCAAAGTGTATCCTTCGATACGTACAGGGCACCATCACCTTTGGGATTCATTATGCAGCAGACTCTACATTAGATCTCATTGGGTTTATTGATTCCAACTGGGCTAGCGATAGCATTAATCACAAGTCCACATCTGATTACTCACTCAGTCTTGGTTCTGGGCCTATATATTGTTCGAGCAAGAAGCAAGCTTTTGTTGCTCTATCTTCAGCCGCGGTAGAGTACAGAGGGGTAGTTAACATAACCATTCAGGATATGTGGCTACAACATTTTCTCACTGAGTTGGGCATTCAGTTTCATCGATCGATCGTCATCTGGTGTGACAACCAGAGCACTCTGAAGTTCTGGAGAGATCCATTTCAGAGGCAGTGGATGAAGCACATTGAGATCCACATGCACTACATCCGAGACTTGGTACACAAGGGGATCATCAACTTATAGTTCTATCCTTCAGCAGAATAGACGGCATACATTTTCACCAAGACCTTCACTAAGCAGAAATTCCATTCTCTGCAAGGTCATCTTGGAGTGAAGAACACAGTTGCCTAGCAACTATAGTTATTATTTTTTTACATACATTGTACCTTGAGGGGGGGTTTTCCCATGAGGTTTTCCCTCTTTCCTCAATTTATTTTCAGTGTATCTTTTGTACTTGGGTACCTAACCTGGCCTCGTTGTCGGGACCCAATCTTTATTTTCACCATAGTGATGTTCAGGGGGGGTGTTGGAGTTACTTCACACACACCAAGGATTTCTTTTTCCTAAGGTTTTTATTTTTTTATTAGTCATAATTAGTCATTATACAGTCTCCTATATTTTAGGAGAGAATATTCGACCTAGAGAATATTCTCTTTCAGTTCACACCTCAGTTTGGCTAGTTGAGTTGACTTTAGATGTTGCATTGGGATCATCACCATGCAACATTGGGATCATCACCATGATAATTCGACCTTTCCTTGGTATCATCACCAAAGTGTCACATTAGCCTTGATTCCTTGAGTTAGCTCCTCACTACTTTCTGTTCAGTCAGTTAACTGAAGACTAGTTGACTAGTTAACTCAACTAGGTGCCAGTTCACTCCCGTAACTGCCTGAGAGACTAGAATAGGTAGCAGTTCACTCTTGTAACTATTGGTGTGTGTCCAAATCACTCTAGACCACCACTATGGTGACTTGTTTCACCTCAAGTCGAAATCATTGAGTTATACAGAGTATATCATGTGTAAATTATTCATTATTCATAACAGTTAATGAGAATTCTTTCCATTCTTTCTCTCCTTCTTCGTCTTTTTCCAATTCTATCTGCAAATGTGTGTATCATTGTTTAGCTAGATCTATTCTGTGCAAGTCAACACATTTACATTCGATTCCTAACTCCAAAAATCAATGCAAATTTATGATCAAAAGTTGTTAGTTCGTTTACTTACCCATTAAAACCATATTAATATAAAATAATCTCAGACAATAGTGGGCACAAAATATTATTTTCTAAACCATACATTTAAAACTTTAAGTTATAGTACGAACAATTGCATTCATAGACAACAAAATTTAAAAATGAATAAGACATGTACACAACTTAAAATTTACCTTGGAAACCCATACAAGAAACCAACATTATTTTCGCTTCAACCAAGCTCTTATTTATTCAATAATGAAAAAGTTATAGGCTCTCTGGTACACATCTATTCTCCTTGGTGACATTTGGGAAACCTCTCTACATCATTCATAGCCAAAGAACCCTTTTTTCCATTGTGGGGAAACATATTATAGCAAATTGCATCAACTGAGAGGTTATTTGGAAGGTAAGGCATCCCTGACGCTTTAGCTTCTCTTCAGTTTGTTATTCCTTTTGTCTTTATTTTTTTGTCTTTTCTCCCACCTAGAAAGGGTCTCACGAAGTCTCATTGTTTCTTTACAATTTGCTTCCTAAATTTACATCTATTACATAAAAAATGGAAATCATCCATGATGGAATGGAGCCCTTCATGCCAACAAGTCAATATCCTTATTCATCCATATCCTTAAAATTTTCTTCTATTGATCATCTTAGAGTCTTATGTCGATAACCAATTGTTCTTTTCTAATCTGATTCAGATTAACAAGAGTTTTTGAGCTTTTGAATGAATATCTCACTAGTTGGATGAGTTTATAGCACTGGTTAGAACCAATCGTGTGGTTCAAAACCATCCCTCTGATTTCATGTGCTCACGTGATCTCTGAGTCAATGAAATTTGGGGTTTTGTTGAATTGATTTGATGCTATAAAGACAGACTAAGTTTAGAACAATAAAAATGAAATTACTTAGCTCCCTACATCAAGTATGTGTTCGCTTCTAGAGGATATTATTAAGATGATGAACAATGACTCTAGTTCGTTTCATTCAGTTGAGGATAATTTCAATAGTGAATGAGTCAAAAGATTTCACAAGAGGTATGGGGGATGGATCATTTATGAAAGGGTTAAAAATACATGTTTCTTGAACATCGGTCATCAAATATCCCTTTGGAGTATAGGATAATGTTTATTCATCTTCAAGAGAACCTTTACATGCAATTATTTTCTCTATCCCCATCCAAATTGTAGATGCAAAGGGAGTGATCATCTCAATTCACATCTCTCTAATTGTTGCTCACCTCACCCATTTAGAGAATTCACAATTATAGAATGAAGGAGTATTAGATATAAATGATATCATATTGAGGACATTTTTTTTATGTAAAATTGTACTTTGCATCTTTTGAATGGACTGAATCATTAATTGAAGTATACCAAGAGACGTAACCCATCTGGGTGAACTTTGTTATTAATTTGTTGTACATTTCTTGGTGCTTTTACAATTCTGATTTTTAAATTTTAGTGTTCTAGATATTCATTTTAATTAATTAAGCCAATTTATTTAAACAAATCATGGGAAATTGATAAAGAAGTTGAATTAGCAAAACAAATAATATAGCACTAAGTTCAAATCAAACACCACCCTTAAGAAAATGTAGGGATAAAACATAAGAAAAAGATGGGTCCGAGAAATAAGGCCTTATTTTGTACCCAAGTACAAAATAAACTCCCACGAGAGGAGAAAAGGATAAAGGAAACCCCTCTCCAAAGAGAGAAAAATGATAGTGTTGAAAAAGGGCATTAGAGTTGAAACTAAAGATCTCACAATGATGCATTGAACGGAAAGAGGAACGTGTAGAGGTTGAAATCTCCAATAAGTATGACCAAATATTTAAATAGGAGAGCCAAGTAACCTAAATAAACTTGGTTTAATTTTGAGGTAGAATAGGTTCGGTTACAAAGGAACAAGAATGGAAAACAAGAAAACCACCACATAAATCCTTTAGAAAAAATAGATGTTGGCGAGGAACTAGAACAAAGGATTCAAACAGAGGAAACCACAATAAATAATCAAATGAGAAATGAGACTTGTATATGTTTAAAGGTCCGAACTGGAAGTATGGCCAAAACTCCAAAGAGGGCCATCTAACCCCAAGACGCAAATTCCGTCAAAGATCCATGTAGAAGTCAAAACAAAAAATTTCAAACTTCTCAAGCAAAGAGATCGATCCTCGGAAATGACTGAAAACTAATGACTAGGTACTCATGTAAAATCGACAAAACCATCAAAATTGAGTTTTCATATGGAAGTGAATACATCTCATCACGGTTCATCGGTTTCTAGCCATTGCAATTGTCGATTCAAAATAGGAATCAATGCCCAATACAAGGCTCACTCTTAAAAAATAGTTGATGTTGAAAACAATGATGAAGCATAAATAATCACATGAGGAAGAATTGTTGGAGTTACTTCATACAAACCTAGGATTTATTTTACCTAAGTGTTATCACTGAAATTTCGTCTGCACAGGGCGACAAGAACTCCGCATCATCAACACAGAAAAACAGTCATTCATGGCATAAGGTTAATTCCACAGCACAGCAAAAGGGTCAAAACTATACAAAATGGCCAAAAATTACAAGGCGCTTTGCACCCACTGGGCGCGCGCGCGTAACATCTTCGTATCGGGAGCGCATATGCGC